>WWPM01024427.1:0-34747 GCA_023279145.1 Glomeris maerens | reverse complement strand
GTGGCGTGGCGTGGATGGAGTGGCGTGGCGTGGCGTGGATGGAGTGGCGTGGCGTGGATGGAGTGGCGTAGCGTGGCGTGGCGCGGATGGAGTGGCGTGGCGTGGATGGAGTGGCGTAGCGTGGCGTGGCGCGGATGGAGTGGCGTGGCGTGGCGCGGAGCGGATGGAGTGGCGTGGCGTGGCGCGTAGTGGCATGAAGCGGCGCGGAGTGGATGGAGTGGAGTGAAACCGCACGCATCACGTAGCCTCGCATCCAGTTCCCCCCAGCATGATGGTTACCCTGAAATGGGGGCTAATGTTCGAGGCCATTTTCGGGTTTCGCGCGTTCGATTAATCCGAATCTCGAATCTCTATTAATTAATTATGCATTTGCTGCGCATATTTCTGAAATAAAAATCAATATTTTAAACGGAAAGCGCGGTTGAAAACGTCCTCTATTTTCGTCCAATAGCGTACGAGCCGGTATCGCGTGACCTGCGATGATTGGCTGTGACAGTTAATGCGGGCGGGGCATTCTGATTTCAATATTCCTCCACGGCGGAAGCAGCGCCATACCGGGCCACAGCGTAGGAACTGCCTTTTCCAGTCAGCCAATCAGGGGGGACAACCGCACAGTGATGACGTCACAATACGTTTTGGGTCGGTGAAGGCACGCACCGTAATGACGTCATAACTACGAATGCTCCTACTGTTCTTCCTTATTACTTCCAAATACCATAACCCGTGGTGGCGGTGAAAGAATCGGTGTTGACGCGACGTTTCTCGCTTTTAATCGCCATGAACACGGTTTTGTCGCGGGCGAATGCAATTTTCGCATTTACCCTAAGTGTTCTTGCAGGTTTAACGTTTTGCTGTTTCCTTTCCACATTTTTTGATGATTATAGGACAAAAGTAGACATCGCAACCGCATCTGTAGTCGTGTCAGTAATATATCTACCTTATTTATTCAATTGTATTTATAAATCTCTAACTATGTTCCTTATTTACAGCAAAAGTATGCCAGATTACAATGTTGTCAAGCAGAATAACGATCTGGGATTAGTCAATTTCGATCTCCAAGCCGATATCCTTTTTTAAAAAAAAAATAATAAACAAAATCAATATAATCATACCATGATGCTCTAGTATTTAAAAGGTTTCATTAACTAAAATGCAACACATCTTACACCATTATTCAACTGGAACACCAAGCAACTGTTCATCTATCTCGTCGCGGAGTACGAAACGAAGAATAACGTAAACATAAATTTGTCAAAATTACTTGTTATATAAATTAAAATAAGGGAATATATTCACCAAGGCGATTATTATTAATCAATTAATGTTGTGGTGTTTGTTGAATTAACAGATTCTAAACCAAGTTGTGTTGTGGGACAAAATAATACAACGTGGAGAAAACTCGCGCTTGGACTTGAAGAACATCCGAACCAAATATTACTTTTGGGATGATGGCAATGGTCTTAGGTACCTATACATTCACCAATGAACCTTTATTGCCCAATTTAGGGATTCGACTATTAATCCCACAAAGCATCTGGACCAAGTATTCTTAAATGGCCCCGATTAATAGGACCAGGTTGGCATTTGCTTCAACCAAAGTCAAAACACAAATCAAACCTTCACTTCAAACAAAGGCCCAAACCCCCTTCTAATACCATGTTCACACATGCGCTAATGGCTATTAACTTAGTAGACACTAGGCTTAATACCCTTTAAGATAATCGAGAAGCCAATTGTAGTTGCGTTCACACGCAGTAGTATCTTATATTTACAATTATAACGTCATGTTCGGGTTAGTTGGACTAATTTATTTTGGATAAACACAGCATAATTTTGCAATTGGAAATAGTGGAGCTTTTGTTAAAGGTACTACATTTATTAATGACCTATAAAATTCATTATATCTTAATTTTGGAGCAAGTTGCGGGAGGAGAACTATCGATATAGAGACGAGTATCGAACTCTCGATTTCTTTTCAATCCCAAAATGAACTGCTGAACTCACTAATCTAGTTTTGAAAACTCGGCTAAGGTAGTTACCAACAATCCCCTTAGTTGTCAATTTAGTAATTGTGTGCGTTCACACATACAGAAGCTTAACGGCCTTTAACCACTTAGTTGACAACTAAATGCTATGTCTGAACGGGGTATAGCCGATTGAAACTACAATCCCATTGGGCAATACCCGGTTTGTATCGTTTTCTTGTTCGCTCAATTGAGGAATTTTCAAGTCGAGATTGCAATAATCACGTGTTTGAAAACGGTAAAGTCTTACACACCGATTGTTCCAAATCCAGGGGCCATAGCAACGTGACCTTGCGGCTGTCCTGGAACGTGATCCCGAACGCGGGAATCCTGCCCAACATCTTCGGCATCGGTTCGCACGTCTTCGGCTTCCCGGCCGAGTACTCCGTGCAGAAGATGTGAAATTCCCGAATCCTTGTAGAAAAATATTAAAACTGGTGTTTTTAAACCATCTTTGTTTGTTTGTTTTTTATTTAAATTATCTTGCATTCCAGTTATTAATCTTGGTCGGAGAATAAAATTCCTCTATATTTTACAAACTCCGCTTCCGTTTTTTTTTGGACTCTCCTTGTTATCACCATCGGCTTAAGTCTAATCTTAACCACTTAAGGAACTGGTAATCCCCCGTGAAATGCACGTTACGTTATCGTATTGCTAAAGCGATGAAGTCGAAATGAACGGGATTCTGTGGGGTTATTGCCTCAAATGAAGACGTGTGAGGTTTTAAATGGAATTTTTAGGTTCTTGGGGAGTTTCCAAGATTCCGTTTACGACAAATTGGACAAAACCTTGTCAAAACTAATTCCAAAATCAGATTTGGTTACTGCACCGCGCAGAGTTGAAACTCTTAAATTATTTACCCAATTTCAAATAGCGATAGTAATATAGAATTCGTTTCCTTTCTTGTTTTCTTTTCTTCTTTTTTAAAGATAGCCAACTCAATTAGGATTCGTATTTTTAAACCTTTTCCTCTTATGGTTTACAAAATTACCATCGCTTACGGGAATTTCCCACGCGCCGCCGACATCGCGCTGCACCGCGTCGCCGATGCCAAATTTATATATACAAATGTAAATCACTCTTAACTTTGTTCGGCCGTGTCATAAAACTACAATTTTTCATGCCAAACACGTCTTTTTGTGTTTCTCTTTTTAGTTGCAATCTCTCGATTGGTAGAATAAAATATAACCCGACTCTGACGTCTTCTGAACATCCGTCGTGAGGCCGTAAAAATCTTCTATCGCGGATGCTTCGATTTTCTGCACAAAAAAAGACAAAATGAACGCGTCTTTGTTTCGAACAATTAACCCTGCAACCAATAGATTTCAGTGGAAATGTGACAAGTTGATAAATAAACCACGTTGTAAATCCTTTTCTCACGAAACAAAACACTGTCGAAACTAGTAGTCAAATAAGAAGTGTTTTGTTCTGCGAGAAAAGGATTCACAACGCGATTTATTTAACTCTGCAACACTTGCATCGACAATGTCATCGTCAAATAGCAGCCAGAACCCGTGACTTTTCACGATCGTGATGTAATGGCCTCTGTTCGGTCCGCTTCCGCAGTGAATCACGACGGCTACGAGGTCGTACAGCCGGTCCGGGTTGTACGCGTCGTCGGACTATAAAGCAAAACCGTGAACGCTGTATAAAATGTCTTCCTCGCGATTCGTTCGTTAGTCCATGTTCTAACCGTGTTGAAGAGCCGTAATTCCAGCGGGAAGACGACCCTGTAGGACAGCTTCGTGTACCGGTTTAACTGCTCCATGTACTTGAACCGTTTCAAGTGAAGCGCTAGTATCATCGGAAGTTTCTTTATCCTCATCCTAGAAAACAAATTACGTCAAGTTCGAGTTCGTAGGCACTGATAGATAAATAACACGTATTAGAATAATTGTCGGTTCAATTTTCAAGAACCTCTCGACATTTCCAGTGGAATTAGCACGTTCAATATGAAATCGTATTGTAATGAAACTCGATAAGACTCGCGTAAGCAAGAACACTTTGAAAGTGTAGTTTCCAAGTGTCTGCTAAATACGTGATGTGTCGTAGTGAATGTGCGTATTCAAGAGTACGTATAGAAATTGTGGACCTTTTTTTGCGGATGGGACTTAAGTAGAAGTCCCACTAATTAACAGCGAACCGGATAACCTCGTATTGAAATTTATAAATGCGGTCGAAATATCGTAATTCAAAAAGGACCTCTTGCATTGACATCTTTAAATATACACTGAGTGGCCAGAAAATTATGACCCCCCCTGACGTTTTTCCGGAAATTAGCTTTGATTTCGCTGCTGTTGGTAGAGGGCCCAACCATTATTAAAAAATATGAAAGCAGGTTATTTGCCATGACTTTTTTTACTATTTCGGTGAAATTCTTTGTTACAGTCCTCCCTCATTAATCCGGCAGATATGGGACCAGAGCCCCGCCGGATTACTGGAAATTAACTAATAATGACGAATTTTAACAGCAGAAACTACGTTTTATTGTACACAATCCACTTTTGTATTGAAAGTTGAAGATATACGAGCTAAAACAGTACAAATGAAGAACAAATTTGAAAGTGAAAGACACAAAATAATAATCTGTTCTTTTATTTCAAATAAATTCTTAAACACCTTTTCTTGAATTCGCTTGAATGCTAAAATTTCACTCGCGGAGACAAAGTTCGCAAGAAGTTGAAAGGCCGGATTACCGAGAGAGGACTGTATTTCCGCAACGGAACTCTTGCGAGAAACCATTTGTTTGTCGATCGCCGCCATTTCACGCAAACACAAACATCGCAAACTCGTTAAACTCGTTTCTAGCCCGAACAACAACAAATAACCACCTTTTCTGGGCTTCTTGTTTGCTGCAGCAGTTCTCGCAGTAGTATTTGTGTTCGCTACATAAAGTTTCCGTGTTGCTAAACCCACGCAAGCAATGCGTGATCGAAGTATTTTGGTCCACGTCCACGGATAAATCTAAGAACTCCTCGTCTTTGCTGCTTACCTGCGTGTTTAACACCCCAAACGGATTCAGAAACGTTAAATGTATTTTTCCCCAACGATTTTATATTTAATATCACCGTTTCACAGTTGAGGCAGCGTGTCTCGTTCGTAAGCGTCCCTTGGAAAATATCATGCACCCACGTCGGATCCGGTTTGCCATTTTCTTGATCCGCGAGTGCCGTTATTCCGTTCCTTGGTTTTAAGCTCGATTGTTTCTCAGCTGTTCAATGTTAATTGTCAGTGCGTATTGCGATGCATCGTCATCACCTTACCTCGTCTTACCTTGCAATATATCTGCAATAGTGTTCAGCAAATAATTTAAGAACTCGTGCGCATCTTGTTGCATGTAATTGTCGAACAACTCTGTTGCGATCGATGGTTAAAATAAATGCGCGGATTAATATCTGAAGACTTTGCGTATAGTTCTAGAGAAACAAACAAACAACCGTTTTCTTTCCGGAGTCTGGCGATGAATTTCTTCGGCGCGATCGTCCCAACTTTCTTCTTCTGCGTGGCGATGTTATAGAAGAGGTCAGCGAGACAGGTCAGCAAGGTCTCCTTGGTCCTCTTGTTTTTCGCTTTGTAATCCAGCACTTTTTCCCGGAAAGGTCGGCAGAAATACAGAGCTTGCAGCACTGAATTGCAGTAACAAGTATTGCCAAACTGCCAATGACAAACATAAAAATCGCTCAACCACAAATAAATACAGATGGAGCTTTCAAAAAGTGAAACTTTTTATTTCAAGAGGAAAAACAACAAATGGGGTTGAGAAAACAACTGAAATAAGTGCCCCGACTTACAAATTCCCTTATAAACTCACAAATGGCATCCGTTACATTATTTATTCATTAAATATTGTACTTAACTAACGATATTAGTTCATATTACAGAAGTTAGAACTGCTTTCCCGTCAAAATTTCCAATTTTCACTTGTTATAATCACTTTAAATGTAGTATTCTCATGTGAATTCCCTTAAAAATTCACAAATGGCAACTTTCTACATTAAATATTGCACTTAATTAACGATATTAGTTTATATTATTACACAAGTTGGGAATGTTTTCCCCAAAAATTTCCAATTTTCATTTGTTCAAATCCCTTTTATAAAAATACGTTGGAACACAATTTCCAGCCATCAGTTCACACTTTAATCTCACGAAATAACGTTAATGCTGTGTGTGACAATTCGAGATATATCATAGTTGTCATGTGATAATTGCGATGCATTTCGCAAATGCATCAAGGTTACATTATGAAACACAGATGAATGAGCATTAATAATTGAAAAGGCGTTGTTGTTGTTCATGTTAGTAAAATCAGATGGGAAAATCGATAGCAAATGGGTGCGGCTTTCCTAATTATGAGCTATATTTATTTGCCATCCATTTTACACTACACTGAACATTTAATACATGTATATTATTTACTTTGAAAAATTCACAATTTATACAAACGTTTACTAGTCCAAAGTAGTGTTCATTTGCAGGGAAAAGATCAGATCCAATCTCCTTTTCCAACGCAGAGGCATTCGCACCCTTGCAAGAAAAAAAAGTAACACACCCATAAATAACGTGTACATAATTATAATATAGGCCAAGTTTATGGCGAAACGGAGCGAAAAACGTGAATCGAAACCGAATTAAATGGCGAATCTGATTATCAACTGAAATCGCGTAGTTGGATTTTCTCATCGATTATTAGATCATCGCTTGTTAATTCGTCTAAATGTCCCGTAAAACACGTAGAAAAATAAGTTCTGTTACCATAATTCAAGGTGAGAATTCGCCTTCCACGTTATTAGTAGACATCTCCATCTTTTGAGTCATCCATGGCCAAGGTATATAGAAGTAATAAGGTAGCGCCGTAGGAGTATTCCACCAACTCAACACGCTTACGACGTCATCAGGCTGCTTTCGTCACCGTCCCAGTATGCGATGTGACATCATTATGGTGCCTTCGTCCCCGATTGACTGACGGAAATGCTAACTTCCAATGGCATGACCTGATCCGTGGCCGGGCGAGTATCGATACGTATCGATACTCTCTACCCTGCCTTGAAATGTCCTGCTCCGGTTCCGTCCAACATTCTGGATTGAGAAGAAACATGGCGGAACCAATGAACGCGAGGCACAGAATGGCCACTCTCTATGCAGACGCAGTACTCATAGCGCCATCTAGCGCTATTACATAGTAACCCAGACCATTCTAATAGAGATATCTTTTACATCAGCCAATGAGGGACGAACGCACCGTCTTGACGTCAAAATGCGTTCTGGGTCAGTGACCACAGCACCATGATGACGTCACTACCTTGATAGTAACCTACTATTGGATGCGTTCGGCAATGGAAATGACGTTCTTACGAAAATTACTGTGACGTTATTTCTGAAGCACATCTTAAGAATATCTTAGGACATTCAGATTTTCTATCAAAAGACCGCAAATGGAAGCGCTTTTGTTGCTTCTCTCGCCTACTCAGTTTCTAGTAACCTATTATTGAATACAATTGAAACATTGTTTACGCGCTAAAAAATATGCAAAATTAACAATGGATTCGTAGTATGAAATACAACTTGATTATTATCTCTATATTGGAAGCAAAAAATCCAGTATTCAATCGGGCAACACTTGCGTCTTTTTAATTAGGCCATGCCAATGGAACTAGCTTTTCAGTCAGCCAATCAGAGAAGAACGCAGCCTGATAACGTCACAATGCGTTTTGGGCGGGTGACGAAGACATCTTGATGACGTCACACTCCTACCGTGCCGCATTACTTAATCATATGTACCTCGCGGTCTTCCTTTTCTGATCGCGATCGCCATTTTTCACATCGTGGTAAGAATTCGTGTCTCAAAATCTTGAATTTCCCACGTTAATAGCGGGAATCCTTACAAATTTTTGCATGTCAATAACGAGGTCTACCATAGTTCGTCGTATTTTAAAGTCTACTAAAAGAATATAGGAATATTTAGGGAGATTACCCTGTTTGTGCGTCGCTTGTCGCGTGGCTAATTCCTGCGCTATAAACTTGCACGAGTTTTGCGTAGTTGCGCGCTACTCCCGTGTTAAAGTGTGACCGGTAGAACTTGCGCGCAACATCCTGCGCAAGGAACTTTCATAAGTATTTTTTCCTCGTTGAATCGTTGCAGAAGTGAAAGATTAGCAGTTAAAAA
Organism: Glomeris maerens; assembly: GCA_023279145.1. Lineage (NCBI taxonomy): Eukaryota > Metazoa > Arthropoda > Diplopoda > Glomerida > Glomeridae > Glomeris > Glomeris maerens. Next base: position 26,557 of record WWPM01024427.1, on the reverse strand, counting down.
ATGGTGAACACGAAGGGTTATCGCCGAGGAACACGTTATATGTTCGCTAGACCATTCAGGAAGCATGGAATTGAACCACTTTCCACGTTCATGAAAGTGTACAAAGTTGGGGATATGGTGGACATAAAGGTTGAGTTCTACTTCTGTTCAAATTAACGTGAAATACGTTTTCAAAACCATTGCATCCATTTTAGGCAAACGGTGCGTTTCAAAAAGGGATGCCACACAAATGTTACCATGGGAAAACAGGAAAAGTCTTCAATGTAACGCAGCACGGACTTGGTGTAATTGTTAATAAAAGAGTTGGGTAAGTTAAGTGTATAAATCAATATTATTACACCTTCTCCCCTGAATTTTGAAACGTTTGTTTGGTTAATTTCAGAGGAAGGATATTGGCAAAACGCATTAACATCCGCGTGGAACACGTGAAACACTCGCGTTGCAACGAGGACTTCAAGAGGAGAATCAAAGAGAACCAGGAGAAGAAAATCCAAGCCAAGAAATTGGGAATCAGAGTGTCTTTGAAGAGGCAACCTGAAGGTCCAAGGGCGGGACACTTTGTGTCCGGAAAGAAGAAGCCAATCTTGTTGGAACCAATCCGATATGAATTTATGGCATGAGATAATTTGCTGTAATCTCTTTGTGGCTTTATTAAAAATGCAAACGTTCATGGAAGTTCCCCATTATACATTTCTTTCCATCTCAGATCTTTATAAGAAAAGAAAATACGGGAATTGGGTATTTTCTTTTATAAGACACTTCTCGTTATTAGACTCCAAAACCGAAAGACATTTGGGTGTCCTACAACACTGTACTTAGTTTTCGAGTTATTGGGGCTAACGTTTCACAAATAGAAAGTCCTTGTAACCAACATAAAATGAAGTTTACCAGGGGAATGTAAAGAAAGAAATCTGTTTTAATACCTCTAACCTTTTTTTAACGGGCTTCAACTTGAAAGGAGGGAATAGGGCTTTTCTCTTCTGTCCTTCATATGTGCCTGCAAAGCGGAAAGTTGCTATTACGCAAAAAAGGAAAATCGTTTGCGATTAAAATTCTCGCCTTGATTATTTGCGCGAACTGCGGCCGCTTTAGGAGTTGGTACGCCATCGGCAGAAGTTGGAGGACGGATGGGGTGAAGTAGCCGTCACCGAAGCAGAACAGGTCCATTCCGAGCTCGAGGCCCATCCCGTAATCGCACTCGTCGTTCGCGAACTGCACGCACGTGATCATGTGCTCTACTTCGCCGAACAGCTTCTCCTTTTCGTCGCCCGTCTTCGCTGCTTTGATTCTCGTCAGTAATTTCTTCAGGTTTGCTACGAATTATACAAAAATCCCCAAGTCCCGTTTACAGCATACTGATACACGTACAGCGGAACCTCCGTATAAAAGCCACCTAAATGCGCATGAAATTCGGGTCTTAAATCCAGGAAATCTCATACCCTGTATAAAACAAGATTTTAACTTATTGTACCACATTGTCCAGTCTTATATAAAGTTTATAAGACACACTCTTGGCCTTCTAAGGTCTAACAGTGGGAGAATTTGAGCGTGGAAAGCCGGTGTTTAAATCGAGAATGGCCTTTACGACAATTTTTAACTATCTAAATACATTTGATGCAACCAAATGTCACCAAAACAGATCCTATAACAAGAGTTGTTCTTATAGCGAGTTCCCGCCGTACACAACTGCAATTTCTGAATTTGGAAAAACGTACTGTCGGTTACGTTAAGAGGCCTGTACCCAACATTGGTCTTTGTGTCCAAAGGGACAACAAGCCCCGCTTTATGGAACGTCTTCGTGACAACCCTTTTGTCTCTGTCCTTCATTCTCTTCGTGACTTTGTCCAACGCGATGTCGTGTTTCGCCGCCCAGCTCTTGAGGCTCGTCTGTATCTTGGACGCTGCCACGTCCTTCTTTCGCTTATCGATCTCATCGATGAACGCGCTAGAAACACAATTAATTCCTGTTATTGTTATCTAAATAAATAACAGGTCGGATTCAATACTTGACAGCCGCAAATAGGTTCTCGCCCAGCGGCGCGATCTCGCAGCCCTTCGAAGCCTCGTTGCGCGCGACAAACACCGGCAACTCGTGCGGTTCGTCTCTCCAGTAACCGATGTGATAGCCTGATTGGTCGTCTTTCTTACTCAGAGCTATGATGGTTTGGAATTCAGGGGGATCGTAGTAATATCTGCAGTGGCGGAGGTACTGCGACGGAGTCCGCGGTTCGCGGGATCGCAGTTTGCCGGCCAACACGTCGAAGGGCCCGACCAATCGCAAGCCCAGCACGTTAAATAGTGCATCTGGAAGGGAATTTAACGTGTTACTGTATATATATAAAACAAAATAACAAAAAAACAGATGTCATTTATTTATTTTCTATTTTTATTAATCCCAGATTTAATTTGGTAAACATCCATACGTGTCGTATCAATTGTAAAGGTTTGAATGTCGGATGTGATGTGTGATGAAGGGTTTTTGACCTGATAACTTAATTATCACACACTCTGAGGGATAATTCAATAAAGAGGTCCAATTCTGTTTATGTACTTTAAAAAGAAATAACCTTGAGGGCAAAGTGAGTTCAGCTTCTTGCAAAATGCCCAAAATGAGAAGAAATCGTCTGGCATGCGAACCAGAAACCTCTGTTGGATGAATTCATGATCATCACTCGGAATTGATGGAAACGGCTTTTCTAATAATTCGTCTTCTGCATCTGTGTTATTATCTGAATTATTGTCATTTTTATCCTCTTCTTCTTCAAGAGATCTACTTCTTTTTGGTGGCGCAGATTCTGCGACAGATTCATCATCATCACCACTACCATCTTTTCGATTTTCACGAGAACGTTTTGCTTTTCCCGCCGATTCCTGTTTGAATAAATTGAATTTACTCATTTTTCTCAGCGCACGCGCAACTTTCTCGCGGCAATTACATTCCACGCGCAATACTTTATTGCGCGGCGACGCGTGGCCACCGAGTCACGTGTCTTAAGTATTGCGCGCAATACGTTGCACGCGCAACAATCGCAAGCGAGTAAAAAACTCACCGATTTTTCCGTCAATTCGTGTTTAAATTTCTTCAGATGGTCGGGATTCTTTCTATAGCATTTATCACCGTATTTGCATATCGGTTTGCGATCATCATCGCTTTCACTGGATGACATGCCCAAACCACAAACGAATAATTACTTCTGCAGAGGTAAATGTACAATAAACGTCGACCAACCGTCCCAGGGGGCCTGTTGCATGCAGCACATTGTCCCACTTCAACGATGATGGTAGCGCCACCTAGCGGGTGAAGTCCGAACTTGTTTTCAATTGTGTACTCATTTTTACAACCTAGGTGGGGGCCGTCCATAAATGATATCAGACTCACTTTTACAAAAATACGTAGTTTACTTGAAAATCAGTAGATAATTATTAATAAAATGATGATTGATTGAGAAATCGCTAGAAATAATTTTTGTTATTTTTGGATCAATAAAACAGTTTATTTTGTGAAATAAGAGCAATTAATGCAAATTAAAATGTCATCTGCAATTATTATATACAGACGGTTCTAGTGCACTGTCTTATTGCATATAAATTGATAAAGGTTTCTAAAACCTATAAAATGTATTCATGTCGAGAAACGCAAATAAGTTTTTCGCACGGTTCAGTACTCGATCTGATAATTGCGATATAATTTCTAATGAACTAATAAGAACCTATATTTTGAGACTATAGCAGCAGGATGTAAATATATTTATTTTATACGGTTGACGAATATATACTGCAATGCAGTGGCACCTATTAGCACACGTTCACATGAATTAAGTGATTGAGAAAGTATATTACTTGTAAAATGCCCACCTTCATCACTCTTCATGCACTGTATTTTAACAAATTCTGAATCTTTACGTTCATTAAAATGTATGTGCATTCCTGCAAACACCACAACCTAGTGCGAATTCTTCTCCTGTTGGAGGATGTTGGACGTGCAACGGGCATTCTTCTCCTTCCAGTTGTTTCGCTTTAGGACCTATAGACATTTTTACGTAATATAAATAGGCACCCCAACACTGACAGTACTATATCACGTATATACCTGCTGGGCAATGAGGCAACTCATGTTTTGGAATATTGGTAATGTGCTGGAAGTCGTCGTGGCACGCGTTGCAGAAATGCGTGGTCCCGAAACAAAAGAAAACCGCCACCGAACAACAGTAGCGACATTTGTATTCCAGAAAATCTGTTCCGTGTTTGGGGCACATCTGTAGGAAATAAGTAATAGGATTGGTTTCGAACTGTGACGAATTTAAATATTATATTACCTGAGCGCGCGATACGTCCGAACACGCGCCGCAAACGAGTTCGGTAGGATCGTACTCGTCTCCTCCTCCGGCTTCGGCATCGCATCTGGCTTCGCCTCCGAAATAAGCCTTATAGTAAAAAGACGCATTGCGAAACGTGGATTTCTTTTTCCCCGTAAAATAATTATCATATTGAGCATATGCGAATTGTAAGAAGAACCTTTTTGCACTTGTAGCAGACGTAGTACGCGTATCTTTCCATGGCGTAGCTCGCGGAATCGTTGTAGAATCTCGCGCCGGGACTCGTTATGGCCTCCGCTTTGTGGAGCCCTTCGTATTCGAGTCTCATTAAGGCCTTTCTTCGCACGTCCTCGTAAAGGGCACGGATTGGCGCAAGGGCGTCTTTCAGAACCGGGTGGTCAATGTTGCTCTACACATACATATATAAAAGATTTCAGAGAAACAAAAGCGCGCCAGAATAGCGAAATTCACGTACCTTGCAGATTGGGCACAACGAAAAGCTGAAAGTTATCCGAGGCCCGGCCCAGCGTTTTGTCAAAATGTTCCGGCAGCAGTGTAGATGGAACACGTGGCCGCAAGTCAACTTGCAAATTAATGTCAAAATTAGTGTCAGTCCGGCTCATTTCTAATTATCGTCGGAGTAATATACCACTTCAAAATGTTCTCAATTCAATATACATCTGTAAATCACCCCGGCAAATAATTACAGGGCTAACCTGGATTGCCGGTGCACACGCCAGGGCTTCCGTGAAGCAGATCATACACATATCGTCCGCGTCCTGCTTCAACCTCTGCTCGCCGCTGCAACCGTGAAGGCACGGTAGGCACGGCACCTCGTTAACGATACCGCTGCAGACGTGGCCGCAAGGCAACGTCTTGCAGCACGACGAAAAAGCATGCGCCTGCGAAATCGAATCGATTTAAACTCCCCAAATCGCACAAAAAGAGGCGATCTTCGTTAATAAACCTGGCATTCGGGGTCGCTGCAGACGTTGCCGATCGCCAAAAGCCCCGTGTCGCTCGTCGTGCCGCAGAAGCGACACGTGCCGGCCGTCGAGATGGCGGTTTTATCTAGGTTGAGTTAAAATTTTGCAGGTTGGAATTCTAAATGACTTACTACGGATTACTTACTTCTAGCACCTTCACGGAACTCCACCATGGCCTTGAGGGTCTTGGAGTCGGCCAGGGCCATCACCCAGAAGAGCTTCGTGCGGCCGCATCCTTCGTGCAGGTCAACTTTGATGGCTTCCTCTTCCTCTTTGAAAACCTAGATCGAAACGAATAAGCCGTAACTTAGAAATGAAGCTGCTAATACGCAGTTTGTTATAAGCGGTTGTTGGGTGCAGTTTATTGAATTCCAATCACTAAGTTGCTTTGTTACCTGTCGCTGATGCGAACGCGTCCTCCTGTGCAGGTGAAGGTAGCGGTCGCAGTCCGCGCACAGATTGCCGCAACTCGTGCAAAGGATGATGGCCGAAGTTTCCCCGTCATCGTGGTTATCGCACGAAGGCTGCCAATTATTTTCCTCATCAATATTACAAGTGCCATTCCGCAAACTACGATGCTGCACGCGTACGTACGTACCCTCGGCTGCACTTGCTGACCGTCGCTGCTTCCGACCCACTGACCGGAAGAAAGCCGTTCCACGTGGTCCTGATCGAGGACGCAGAGCGAAGCCAGGGCCAACCAAAGCTGATTAAATAATGTCATTATAGTTTCATTTCAACAAAAGCGAAACGATCTCAAGTTATACTGTAGGTGTCTTGAGACATTCCGCGGGCGAACGGTGTCGCTCCTCCACTTTAGTGAGATTCAGGATGTTTTCCGCAACGGCACCTTTCATCACGCTAGCCCAAGTTTCCGACAACTTGCCCTGCGAATTTCCAATAACGATAGTATATAATCAAAGTTCCGAAGTTTTTTTACGGTAACCGATAATGTACCGCGGCCATATCTCTCAGTAGCTGGATGATAACTTCGGCCAATCTGCGCGCCATGCAACCTCGTAACCACCACCGGCTGCCGACATTATCCCTACACGATTCAAACGGATTCCGAGTTATAAGGAAATTTTTATTAGTTCACAAACATCGAAAACCAAAAAAAAAACTACCTCGGGTGAATTGAAGTAGCCAGGGTGATCGTAGTGATGCCTTTCCCGCTTTCCTTGCCTTTAACTTTGGTTTGCACCGTCAGAGCTTTGGCGATGCAACTGAGAAACACGTCCAAGATTCCCATCCTGAAACGCAAAACGATCGTTAACATAGTGAGCGTAATTGCTAGAATTCCAACTGCCATTTACCTGTGGATATTGAAAGGCGGTTCTTGCGACTCGGGTGATTTGTTGGCTTCCGAAACGATGCTGTAGTCGGTCGGCGGCAGCGTGTCGACTCCGACGATGGACGCGAAGGTCTGAGGAGAAACCTCCGGCAGAACCCTTCGCAGCAAAGATGTTACCTGGACAATAAGAAGAAAAGAAAAACATCCCCGTTTATAGACACTGCAATGAACGTAATGAAGAAAATGTGGATACAGCAGCCGGAAGAGTATAACATGCTTTACGCATTTCGAGATTTTCACCTGTCTCTGAACCCGAGCCGAACCGGTGTGCAGCAGGCTGAGCAGATCCTTTAGCAGCCCGTACTGCTGCGAAAGGTAATTTCTGCCGACTCCCGATCCGCTTAGAGCGAGGACCATCGAGAGCATTTCGAAGCAGTAAGCGTCGGAAGTTTTGGGCAACTCTTCCATCGATTGCGATTTGCTGCACAGCAGAGCTTCCCAGTCTTCCCGAACCCGGGCCGCTTCTTTGCGGATCGCTTGCACGATATGCGTGCAAACCTGTTCGCAAATTAAGATGGAGATTTGTTACTTAATGCACGTACATTTCCTTTCGAAGTTTGAATGACATTGAATACAGGTTTCAGCTCTAACACAGAGCCTTCTTCAGGGCAAAAATACCTCCCACTACAATAATAATTACATCGTTAACCAACTAACCTGCTTTTGAAGGTGTGTCAGTTTGCTCCTACTGAACAGTATTCCCACCATGTGTTCCTTAAGGTCGTTGTTTCCTTCAAGTTTGCCCTCGTCGTCTCTCCTAGCGTTGTCCTTCGTCGATTCCACCAACAGCTGTTCGCCCTCCTCCTCCGACTCGCCCGCGATCAACCTCCCGAAAACCTGCGCGGTCAGCAGACGGAACACCTTGAGGGTCTCCGCTTCGCAGTTGCGCTGCTGTATCACCGTCGAGTTGTGGAAGCGGCCCACGCGAAGACTCTCGCCTTCGATCTCCCCGAGTAATTTCAACTAATCAAAGCGCACCGAGTCCCAATTATATCGGGAAAGATCAATTCCGGGTTGCACGGCTCTACGAGTGTACCTGTCTGACCCGCAGCGTATTATCGGGACCTTTCATTTCAAGCTTGAGCGTCGTGCACTTGCGATCGACGACGCAGCAGCCGATCCAACCGGTGTATCGGCTTTCCACTTCCACCTGCTGCAATTTGGCGACATCATCGGCGTTCGTGCCCGATTTGAAGATAACACTTGACACTTTATTCTGTCGGGAAACGTAGCATAAAGACACGCTCGCGCGCAAGCAAGCAAGCAAGCAAGCAAGCAAACGCGGCGTTACACCGCTTTACCCCCAAGTCTCGGCAGTTATCGATGTGAACGTAAACCATCCTGGGCACGCAGCAGGATGCCCAAGTGAGAGTCAGAACTTTGGCTTTGTTCCGGTCTTCGTCGCCGCTCTCCCAGAAGGTCTCGGTCGAGTTGTCGGTCAGGCTGACCACCAAAGTCTGTCTGCTCGAAGCTTTGATCTCAACTTGCGCGGTCAAGTCACGAAGACTTTCCACCCAGCATGTCATCTTTAAAAATTTGCCAAAATGCAAGCCTTAGAAAACCTCATCAGTTCGCCTTTTTAACATTCAACGTACCTGAAAACTATCTGCAATACTCGCCGCACCGTCCCCATCTGCGCCCAGTTCCTCCTCCGAGCGTGACAGAATTTTGGAAATATTGCTGAATACGTGACTGCTGTGCAGGAACACGTGGTCCGAGTGGCGGAAGTGCAGGCACCAGCAACGGACCGCCATCTGCTGCAGGGCAGAGCCCATCGGCAGAAGAAGCATCAAGTCCGAGATGGTCTGCAGGAGGCTGTGAAAGGCCACTACCAGAGGTCTGACCGCTTCCCCCGCTAACGTGATGTCGGTCAGCGGATGGTCGCACACGCCAACATCACGTTCCTACGAAACTCTGCATATTTCAGATGGGGGAGAGAAAAAAAATTGCAAACAGAATCCCTGCATTACATGGTCATGCTCCTTGCGCTCCTTCTTCTCGCCATCGTCTTCTTCGTCTTCGGGTGCCAGATCGACAGGAGGCGGCGTCAACGCCGCAACGAAGAACCAAAGCAGATCGTGCAAACATGTCGGGTGAGTGACACCCCTGAGAAGCCAGTTGAGAGCCTGCAGGTTGCAAAACACGAGTAAGCCGTCGTGATCCGGTTTTTCACCGGGAAAGATAAAATACGAGAGGACATCACCTGCATCGCGAAAGCTCTGCACGTGGCTTTCCGGATGGCCTGTCGCATGGACAACTGCAAAGATTGCAGGTCGTGGCGCTGCATGATGAACGCCATGACGGGCCGGCAAAGAAGTTCCCGAGGATAAGTTTCTTCCGACGCGGCAGACACCAACTTGGTGAGTGTCGACGATGGATTGCACAATAACGATGAGCTATCTGCAGCGAGAGAAAAGCACAATTGTACTCTTTATCCCGCCTAAACAGTTCCGCTGGAATTTTGCATCGCGAAACAAAATCTAAACCGTACCGAGCAAAAGTAACGGGAAAACTTTCGGATTCCTTAGAACTGGGGAAAGGCGGGGGAGCAATGCATTTCCCAGAATGGCGATTTAAAATTTGCGGAAACACGGAAACACGTGTCGTGTCTTTAACGAGAACCTTTAATTGTGGATATTAGGGATTCATTTCCCAGGAAGTTACTAAATGTTCCACATTTCTACCGCGTATTAAACCAAATAAGAAGCATTTGCAAATAATATGCGGTGAAACGAACAAACCGACGCCTTCACCGCTGCTCTTGTTGCGCTTGCGTATCATGATGACCCGTCCGTCCCCTTCCTCGCGATTCCACTCCCGGCTCGCGGTAGTCGTGCCCACGCTGATGGACCGGTGGAACACGCGGCTCCTCGGACTCTCCGAATCGCTCACCGAAGCCGAAGGGTCCGCGGTGCCGGGGGCCGAAGTAGCCCCGGGGCTGACCATCGAAGACGAACACACCTGCTGCTCTTCGTTCTCCGACAGAGAATGCAAGTTTACCGGGCTTTCCTCGGGAGGTTGCCGGTTGCACAGTGCCGTTCGCGAGCGGCCCTACAAAAAAGACAAGAAAGAGCTTTCAAAACTTCATTTCGGCCAACCAGTTTCGGATCAGATTCGATCCATCATCGGCGACTACCGGCTCCTGAACAACAGTAAATTCCAATTAATTACCTTCCCAGTTAGACACAAGTCTCATCTGGCCTCTTAAAAAAAGAGGACTTCACCGTTAAAACCGTATATTACGACTCACTTCAATTTTGCCAGATCTCCCCGACCGGCGCCCGAAGGTCTCTTCCAGGAGGAAATCATCATGCAGCGAAGAGACAGGTTCCGCGTGCTGGGCTCCTAATGCCGCTAAACACCCGAAACCGGTCGCCGGACCGTCCACCGCGCTCTTCTCGGACAAACTGGCCATCGTCGCCGAGGAGGAGGAACCCTTGGAATCGTTTCTACGGTGGTGGTGGTGATGGTGACCGGAACCTGCGCTGCCGGACGAGCCGCAAGCCAAGTCCAGCAGGAACACGGCGTTCTCTTTCATCGCGAGGTGGGTTTCCACCTGCGGAGGGGAAGGCTGAGGAGGAGGTAGCGGCGGAGGAGGAAGGGAGGAAAGCTTGTTGCTGCCGGCAACACCGGCAGCGGAAGCCGACGACGTCGTCGCGGGGAGCGGAGGAGGCGGCGGCGGCGGAGGGGGTTTGCGGCGGCTCTTGCGCGACTTGTCGCGCGCCACGACTTGCCGCTTCTGGCGAAGGTAGCGTTCGCGGCATCTCTCGCATATGAGGTACCAACTGGATCCTCCGACGCCACCGTCGCCGCAGTTCCCCGCCCAGCCGCCGCAGAAGTTGCCGCCGCTGTTGTAGCCCTTGCCGCCCGCGTGACCGCCGCAACCTGGATGCGCTTGCCTCATGTGGTACGTCACCGGGTGCGGGTAATAATTGCCGCACAGTTCGCACGCCGTCTCCCGATCCGCGGAACCAAAGGGCGCCCCGGCCGCCTCGCCGAACAGGTTCCCTCTGACCCCTCCTGAAGCGACCGGGCGCCAATCCTTCTTCTTCCGCCCTTTCCTATCGACCGGCAACGCTCGGTCCCTCCTCTCGTTCGCGCTTGCGGCCCCCGCGCTGCCGCCCATCGCTCCCAAGGACCCCGACTTCGACGACCTGTTGGGAAGGGCCGGTGACGGCAGAGCGACCTGCTGCACTATCGCTTTGAGGCACTCGGCAGTCACGGCTTCCCAAAGGGTCACCAGGTAGCGCAACGACGGCGGGATGTCGCCGTCTTCCTCGGCGGCCGCGACCGGCTGCGGTTCCTCGCGGATCGTCTCGGTCATCTGACACATCTTATTCTTATTCATGTTGGCGTTTGGGGCCGGAACTGACGCGGTCGAAGCGAGACCGCGAGCGGAAGAAGAAGAAGAGTAAGAAGAAGGGGCCAGCTCCGCGGTCACTTGGGTCTGGATGTTGGTGAGGTATGACGACGCGGAAACTTCCACCGAATGCCTCTGCCGGGCCCTCTGCTCTTTGGAGAGGGTCTCGGGGACCCTCGGGGAAGCTCTGGCCCTTGGACCGCACTGCTTAGGTAGGTCCGGGTGGAACTTGAGGAACGAAGCGCAGGCCATGGCGTCGTGCGCGACGCCTTCGTGCCAGAGGAAAGCCGCGAACACGGCTCGCAGGCACTCGGAGACCGAAGGCGACATGGCCAGCTTGACCGGCTCTTTGAAAGAGGACAGGGGGTCCTTGGAAGTACGAGGGGGAGGGGGAGGGGAGGAGCTTGCCGCGGTCGACGGGGTCGGGGATTGTCCGCGCTCCCTGATCGACCGGAGCTGGCGGAGGACGTGATCCTTGCGGGACGTCTTCGGAGAGAGGCGGTGCGCCGCGGCTTCTTCTTTGGGGCCGGTGCCGATACTGAAATGGCCCTTGCTGCCGTCGGGGCTCGTCTGCGTGCCCGTCTGAACGACCATCTTACCGCTGCCGGAAATCTGCGAAAGCAAGTCACGTTTCGTACAAACGCAAGACCGAGTGTGCCGCGTAGAAAATGCTATACCTCGGAAGCAGTCGTCTTCGACTCGGATAACTCGCCGTTCACTAAGGGCACGCGGTCCCCGGTCCCACTGGCGATGGAACTGACATCGCTGAAACTAAGTAATATAGCAAAGCGTTCAAACACATTTTCCAATGCACCTTGTGAAAAATTACACCGAAGAACAATCGCAACAAAGTAAAACCATGACTTGTTTCGGGATTCTTTCGAAATTCTTAATCAAAAGGGTATTTTTTAAACCAAAGCTGAGGAATTCTTAATTGGTCCCAACCTGCAGTAGAAAGAGGCGCTTCGTAACTTAACTTATTTAACAAACTGTAGGCCTTAAAAGTTGAAAAGTTCAGGTAATCATTGTTCTTCAGTGAAAGATTTGAGGGCACTGTAGTAAAACCTTGAAGACGTACCTATGAGCGGAACCCCTCCTCTGCGACGAACCGTGCAAGGAGCCCAGAACGGGGCTGGAGCTGAGGCTGTCCCCCGTCGCGGCCGCAGTGGTCACCGCGATCAAGACCGGGCTCGATTCCCTCGAGGAACTGGCCACTCGGGAAGAGCTGCCGCGAGGCGCCTTCGGACTGGAGCTTCTCGAAAGGCGCCTCGGCGTACACAGCGGACTGGACGGAGGAGTCGGGTCGTTGCCGTTCGCCTGGGTCTCGCCCAGAACCTTGATAAGCTCTTGGACGGACACTCCGACCAATTCCGGAGGGATCCTGTTCTCTTTATTGGACGCCGGAGCATCTTCCTTCGGCCGCCACTCCGTCTCCGTCTTGGATGGCTTCCGGGGCACGGGCGGAGCTGCACGGGAAGCGATTAAGAAAACTCCGCGTGTTTTATTTTAGAGAGTTTACGGCAGATAGACCTCTCTTCCAATCTCGGCCGTGCGAGCCGCCGAACTGGAACGGGTTCGGGGCCGCGGCTTCGTCGGCCGCTTTCGCGTTGCTGAAGCTGAACGGCCCTGTCGAACGCAAAAGGAAATGTATTCAAACCCGGTTGAAAGCCTTGACGATCGGGTTGTTTCGTTACTTGGAAAATAGACATTTACCGAGAAGGCAATATTTGACGTGGGCAATTTGTAGATTGGCAACTAGTCGTTCACACATGCAAAAATCGAAATTTAAACATAGAGCACCTTGCCTTTGCGATTGGATTGAAAACAAAAATACTTTCTAATCAATTCCTAAACACAAGCCTTTAAGTTTAACTTGGAATAAAAATTAGACGCGCAGCAACACGGAACTTGTGACACTACAAGAAAAAACTCATTCGAATCGTCACCGTACCAACAGCTGAAAAGGAAAAGAAATGTAAGAGATAGCAAAAAAAATCGAATGGAAACTGAAATCGAAATACGAAACATTGAGAGTGAGCTACTGGAATCTGCAAACCGGTCGATTGCCGTACCTGAAGCGACGTGCGTGAAAGGATTGATAAAAGTGACGGCCGAGAAGTCGAAAGGGGCTCCGCCGTCCGCCGACCGGTTGGGCATGAACTCGTCGCAGTTGTCCGCGGCTTCCGATTCGGCGTTGTTAGCCACGTCTTCCTCGTGCTCCAGGTAGATGACGTCGCTTCGACTCACCGACAACGACCACGCTTCGCCTTCGGTGTTGAAACAATACCTGCGCATGCTGTCCTTGTCCAGCTTCACCCAAGTGCCGTCGGAATTGGACAACTGCTAGAATAAACCTTCATAACTCTCTATTCCAATCAACCAACCAACTAGTAATACTGCTTCTGCGGACAACATCGTACATGCAGTCCTCCCTCGTTAATCCGGCAGATATGGGACCAGAGCACACGAGAATTACTGGAAATTAACTAATAACGACGAATTTTAACAGCGGAATTACGTTTTATTGTACACAATACACTTTTGTATTGAATTCATCAGGGTGTTACTTCCTAAGTATGTGTAACAAGTTAACAAATTTATCTGAACAACATTGACCACTGAAGCAGCGCAAACAAATGAGATTGTCAAACAAAGCACCTCTTCGTGGGCGTTCACCTGGTTACCAAGGACTAGCATTCCCACCGGGGGCGCTTTCAGACTCGGCCGACACCGAATGTTATGACCGGAAGCTCCGCATTTCACAACATGGTACAATCCCGGCCCACCTGCGACCAAAAAATATAGAAATTACCATTGCCAAAAAAAAAGTCAAGAGGTCAGCGATTACCTTTGCGCACGGGAACCCTGAGATTAGCGCCTAAATCGGGCATTCGACGCGCGCACCCTTCCTTCAAGATTTCTTCCACAAAGGTCTTGGGTTCCTCGAAAGGAACCAGCAAAGTCTTGCCCAAATGCTGATTAAATTGAAGGCACCAAGCTTCGGACCGTCCGTTGGTACAGAACTTCTTGATGGTGTCGGAGTTGAGACGAACCCACACGCCGTCGTCGTTGTGAACCTAAAATTCCCACGTTACACCGTAAGCTACAAGCCGTGAATTTATTTTCGTACAAAGCGGAAAAGGGTTGTGATGGACCTCGTCGATGAAGCTGATCACCCCGTTGACGTGCACGATGCCGATCTGCTCGCTCTGCAGCGACGGATGAGCGCGGACCCTCAGGCCGGCACTGAACTTTGCCACGAATTTCCTTGTCTACGCAAACGACCAGGTATACAGCAAAACTGAAATCACAAATTCCCTCCGGAAATTCCCGAACGGAGCAGCATCAAACCTTGGTGTGGTGATGAGAGCTTTTCTTCGATCCGCTCTGCGATGGCGGCATCATTCCTTGGGGCGACTCTTTCACTTCGACCTTCTGGGCATGATCTAAAAAGAGCATTTCAATTTCGTGATATAGTTGCAATCACATGGCAGTCTCGAGGATTTTGTTGAAATACCTATCTCGAAACTATCGACACTGATGTGAATCCTGTAACAGCCTGCGGAACCCGGCGTCCAGTTGGCGCTGTAAGTGCCGTCGTTGTTGCCGCGCACCATCATGCTTTCGCTGGGCCTTTTCACCACGGGAGTCGTGTACCTCAGCTCCTCGAACGAGTAATTCTCGTAGGGCTGTCAAAATCGGTTCCGCACCACGTCAACCCGAGAGGAAATATTGTAATTCCAAAATCTGGAAGTGTTCGATCGCGTAAAAAGCGACCGACCTTCATCATGGAGATCGCGTAGTAACACATCTTCTCCTTCACTGTCACTTCGTAAGGCACGTCCAGGTTCGGCTGCGGATGACCGCCGAACGTCATGAGGTCGGGTTTGCTGAACCGCGGGATCTTGTGGTTGGAATCTTCAATTCCCCTGTCTTTATCTATCGGTATCGCTTTCACTTCCACCTAAACAAACAAATAATGTCGACGGTGTAATGATGTTACTTTTGCGCCACCCTGCGCAATAACGTACCTTCAAGTTCGGCACGTGCACCATCTGACCGTACTGGTCCTTGGTGACCACAGTGACCACCGTCGGCCACCCGCACCTCAGTTCCTCCTTGCCGTACAACGCCTCGCAATGCTTCGGGTCGACGTACGAGTCCGGCTGCAACCACCGGGCCAGTCTCCCTCCGCTGGTTCCCGGCGCGCACAGAACCAGGTCCTTGAGGAAAGCCCGTTCGTTCGAATGGTAACTGAAAGGCAAGACTCCTTCGAGCGCTTGCAGCACCGTCGGCGGGTGAAGAAGAGCGAAGCCTTTGCTCAGCAGCCACGAATGCGTGTGGTAAACCTGCTGCGCGATGTCATCTACCACGTCCAAGTCCTCCTCCATCTCGTCCACTGAAGCTGACATAACATATGCATCAAGACCGTCTCTGGCACGCAAAGATAAGTTTAACTGTGAATTTCCCGACAAACCTGGAGGTAAAAGAATGTCTTTCCTCATGAGAGACGTGATGCACATTCCTCCCAAATACGCCAATTCCTTCTCCAAGTGACGTAGTCCCTAGAAATCATCGAAACGAATTCAAAAAAGTGGCTTACTGCGAAGATAGCTTATCGCAAACCTCTTCGGGAGTCCACGACCACTCGTAGCCGATGACTTGGCACTTGAAGCCGTACAAGCACGCTTTGTCGTCTTTCACGTAATGGGACGCGGTCTCCAACGAGAAAATCACCTCGTTCCCTAAGCGAAGACGAGAAACGTTTGAGTACAGCTGACGAGACGAGTCGCGCGGGTCATCGCGAACCGAACCTGGAAGTATGACGGACGACCGCGGCCAATTGCCGGACCCGCTGAACTTCTGCAGCACGGGCCAGTAGGTGGCTTCCGTGTTTTCGTCGCCGTCTTTGGCCCTGGCGGGCGCCGCGAACGTCTGCGAACGGAGAGAGCCGCGCCTGGGCACGCACAGGTGCAGGCAGTCCTCGGCCTGGGCCGTGCCGCAGTTCGGGTCGAACTCGACGGACATCCACTTGACGGAATCGGGAAAGCAAACTTTGTAATTGGCCACTGTGGCCGCGCGGTACGGGTGATCGCTCTCCACCGTCGCGTAATGATTGGACGTGGTGCACGTGATGGCCTCCGACTCGCAGACCGACGGTCCTCGGAGGCTCAAGTACCGGTTGTTTAGGTTGGCGATGGGCGGCAGCACTTCTTGGATCAGGTTCAGTACCTGAACTGCGCTCTACGAGATTAATTATATTCACGCTAGTTAAATTTGGAGTAATTCTGTTGACACGACACGTGTTCCCTAATTTCACTGCATGGATTTTTTGTAACATTTCACACGCCCTCACCCTGGGATCTGACGTGGCCACGGGTCCAATATGAGCGAGGACCGACGGGAGAAGAACAGACGTAATATGCGCGGATGCTATCGCTTCCAGAGTAGCCTCGTCTGTAGAATTCAATTCCGTTTCAAGAACAGAGCTCGAACAACACCGTAACAGCGGCATTTACCGATCACTTCTTGCGACATCGCCAGTAAATCGGTCGCGGCCCTGACGATAAGATTGGTCGTGGTCAAGGCGCAGCATCTCGCTTGCAGCTCCAACAGAGCACGGTTGCTCTGCTGAGCGTCGGAATCTTGCGGCGTGCTGCGGCAAGAGTAAAACAAAAAGGAAGTTCACGTGCTGTCACCACACGCGCGTCGATTCGCCTTTCTCACCTGTAGTATACGATCTGAGGCACCTGTCCCCTCATGTGGTTCGTACCGTTGAAGCTCAACGAACATGTGCTGAACGTGAACGTGGTACCGTCCGGTCCCTTGACCGACGACAAACCGCCGTCGCCGTTGTTGGTCCGGCCTCCGTGATTACGAAGCCTTATGGCGTATTTCACGGATTCCTAGCAGAAAAAAACCATAGCATAATATATTAAAGTTGAACTGACAAGGACAAACCTTAATCCGGCAGATATGGGACCCGATTACTGGAAATTGACTAATAATGATGTATTTTAACAGCAGAAACTACGTTTTATTGTACACAAAACACTTTTGTATTGAAGGTTGAAGGTATAAAACAGTACAAACTAAGAACAAATTTACCTGTTTGGTTGTAACAACACATTATTAATATTCCATTGAAGTGGAAGGCACAAAATAATAATCTGTTCTTTTATTTCAAATGAATTTTTAAACACCTTTTCTCGAATTCGCTTGAACACTAAAACGTCACTTGCGGAGACAAGTTTACTAATTAATGAGTGGGTTTCCGGGTAACATTAGAAAACCTTGTCAGTTCACGTTTAACAGACACGCGAGATTTACCCTGATGGCCACGGCGCGATCGAACTTCATCTCCACGATGTCGCCGACGCAATCGTCGGGTCCGAACGATCCTCGCACGATTTCCAAGCTGTTCCACTTCTGCGTGTGCGAAGGATCGTTGCTGACGCCGTTTTGCTGAAAGCCCAGAAACAACTACAATTCCGCGTACACAGGTGATTCCAAAAAATAGTAACAGTAAGACGTACGTCGTCTAAAAGCTCCAGCTCGTAATCGTACATGCCGACGCCACCGTACACGCAGACGCCGGAAATGACGATTCCCGGCCGGTCCACGCAGAAGCATATAGCGTCGGGAGATCCGTTTCCCGTGTTCCAGGTGCGCGTGGCGCTCGTGCGAGTGAATCTCGACGGCGTGACGTGTTGCACTCTTCCTCCGCCGCTGTGCAAATCCACCTGATGATGACCCCCACGCAAATTAACAATTGCGAGCGTACAGTTCAGAAAGTTAGAATTGCAAGAACCTCGACTCCTGTGGTCTGCGCGGCCAATTCCGCAACGATGGCTGCCAAAAAGGCACACGTGTTGGCCACTAACTTGGTCGACGGTTCCCATTTCTCTAATCTCAGCACCTGTTTAACCGGTTTGACCGCGATGGCCAACAGACGGTCCAGCACTTCTCGGAAAGAGCTTTGGTTAACGCCGGCAACCCCGAGCTGATTTAACGGAATAATTTAACTGCGCGACAAAGAGGCTCTCATCTCGCAACAGTTACGCGATATTCACACCTGAGCTTTCCAAATCATATGTTCAACCAGAAGGGGGTAAGACGCTTCGCATCCGACCGCGTCGTCGACTAAACCGACATCGTTGATAACGTCGTTGATCGGCTGCTTCCGAGGCGACGAATCGTGATCTTGGTCGCCCAAGATCGGCAGTATGGATGTCAATTTGACAGTTGGATTGCAGAGCGAAGCCAAAACGGCAGCGAGTAATTGATCGCAACCGTCAACCGATCCGTACGTCTGTCAAATATTTGCGTCCGTAGATTACCGTATTATCTTTAAAATTGCTTCGAACTTCTAGAACTTATTCTGTCGTGTATATTTTAAGACGTAATCTACGGGTTTGAGAAAGTAGAAATGACCAAGCGTTACCCCTTCGTTAGCCGCCAAAAGGTTACACACGCAGCTCCATTTCAGATTGGCCGTCGGATAGAAAGTGTGGAAGCACGCGACGAAAGCGCCGTCGCATTCCTCCAGCAAGGTCTTGGCGACGCAACCCAAGACCGAGTCCTCGGAATCGCCTTTCCCGTTTTTGACAACCGGAAGCGGGTCCGAAAGTATGCGGTGAAGCAACTCCCGCACGTCCGCGATACACTCGACTAGTTTCAGAGATTCCTGAGCTGGTTTTTTGCAGCCGACTACGATACGAGAAAAGTTTAGTCTGCATCCATCTTGTCTCGAGATATGGACAGTATATAAGAGACAAAAATGGTATGCCTTCGTTCGGATAAACTTCATTAATGTAGGTACGTAGAAGCCGAAGGCTCGCGCAGCCGATGTAGACCAATCTTTCGAGATCGAGCACGGCGGCCGTACGCGTCGCGTCGCGAGGACCTTCCTGCAACGCGGTCAAACTTCCCTTCAAGGTTTTCCAACTCCAGTCGAGCAGTTGCAGCAGAGATTGCAGACACGTCTAGGTTTGTTCGTCGAATCGAAAGACGTTAAGATCCTAATCGCGTGAACTTAACGCAACAAGAACCAAATTCGAATACCGGTGTCACAGTGGACGCGAACTCCTTGCTGAGCACGTTAACCAACTCGTAGACTTCGGATTGGTTGTTACTCGAGTGATTCTCGTGTGCTATGACGCGGTACAGAAGTTGAGGGATCTGGCCCGCGTTCACGTCCGTGCCGTTGTTGGACTTCTTGGAACTTTTGAAGTAGAACATTACTCTGCCAAGCAAAGGAAGAGAATTATTGCAAAGGATATATAATAGTAATATCGGATGAAGACAATGAAAAGTGAGCTGACTGGTCTTCGGTGGTAACCAGGGATTGGCCGTTCGATCCGCAATCGCTGCTGGGACCGGACACTCGAGCCCACGCCACGTACCAACGGTTCGCTTGAAGGGCGACCGGTTCGTCGAAGAGCACGGAAAATTTCTGCCTGCAGAAAGACAAAAAGACGAACGTTTCAAGTAAATGCAAAACATTAATTTTTCTCTGAACCTTTAGATTACTATCAGGGTCTCTCACAGACCAATATACATGAAATACACAGGTTGTCTCAAAAAAATGTACTTACACTTCGAAGACGAGGAAAACGTTATTTACGGACACAGAGTGGCTTCGAATACAGAAAACAAATACTGTATTATTGAAGAATCATGTTCGCAAATGTTTAAATTGACGACTATTATTGTCCGGACAACGCTGATAACGCGCACCAACGAATCCGCACACGTTACGGAACAGTTCATCAAGAATATCGCGCCATTGTCATTCAATTTCCAATTTTAATTCATTAATCGTTCTTGGTTTGGTGCAATAAACTTTGCCTTTGAGGTATCCCCACAAAAAGAAGTCCATGTTAACGACAGCTAAAGTGTGAGTACATTTTTTTTAGACACCCTGTATATGTTCTAAAAGTTTCAAACAATTTTAATGATAACGTGCCTATAAGTTTCTAGATAATGTTCCGATATCATGTAGAGAGAAACTCCTAAAGTGTTATTCGGTTTTTGGACGAACAGATTGTAAATTTCAAGGAATCTACTGGCTAAAAGGACTTTGCGGACTTCACCTGGCTCCGCATTCGTACGGCACATCTTCCGACTCGGCCAGCAGTTCGCCGTCGATCTCCTGCTCGCCGCCGTCCATCCCGATATCGTACAGCCTCACTTTGCCCGTGTACTCCCCGCGGCCTCCGAAAAGCCCGAAGCCGCCGAGAAGGCAATCCGTGTCGGTCATAAAGCGAACGGCTTCGATCGAGTGACCCGAGTACCCCCATCCTCCGCCGTGATCTAACGCGTGCAAATTATCTCCAACAATTCTAACGCCTCCACGAATAATTAATAATTCCAACCAAAACGTACTTTCGAATCGATTGACTACTGAAAAGTCTTCCCTGGAATACACCTTGGCCACCGATTGCCTGTCACCGTCTTCTTCCTGCACGCCCAGGTTCAGCTCGCGGGCTCTCGTAAGCGTATCCAGGCAACCGAGGATATTGAGAGCCGCTTGGGACCGTGAAACCGCGTAACCGGGGTAAACCGGCGTGGCTAGGGCAGCGGTCAAAATGGCCGGAGGAGGAGCAGACCCGTTGCAAGAGTCCCGGTACGGCAGATCGAGCGAAAGGTTACGCGCTTCAGCGGCCAACGGGTTGTAGCACGTCACGTGATCCCTTACGGGGTCGTAGCTGGAAGCCGAAAAACCCGTTATTTACGCTTTCATGCAACAACAAAAAACAGCTTTAATTTATTAGTAAACCTCCAAGCGACGTTGTTAGCCGGATCTAAGCAGGTGCACATCGACGCCAGATCCGCTTGTTCCGGGTCGTTGAAGCTGCGGCAGTTTCCGTCAACTTTACTGATGACGAGGCACACGAAAGACGGTTGTCTATCCGAGTTTGTCGGGATCAGACCTGCGAAACCCCAGATTTCAAAGTTTTCCTTCCGTAAATCGATCCTTAAACGCGTATATGTACACTAACATATGCAATTCTTGTTCGCCGACACTTTGGAATGGTCAAGGTTGTGAGCATTTATCAGGGATTCGTCCATCTTTAAGTACGTTTGATCGCCGGACGCGCCAACCCAGCTCGCCCTTCGCCCCTGTCTGGGACCGATATGGGGCACCGGCCCCGGCACGCAGTACCACAAACCTTCCTTGGGCATTTTGTCCTTTTTAACACCGTTGTCTGGATCCTGACTAACGTTAGAGGATGAAGAAGAAGACGGAGTTCTGCCGAGTTGGCCTTTCTGGAAACGCAAGAAGAAAAATGCAAAATCTGGCGAAATACGCAAGTACGAATGCTTATCGCGCGCAACCGCAACCTGGTAACTTCCGAAAGTGTACACTTGGCCATTATTGAGCAGTACTACGGTGTGGTTACTTCCGGCGGCAACTTGTATCGCGGGAACGTGAAGTTGAACGTGAGTCGGCGAACCCCTATTAATTAATCAACGTTAAATAACGGACGTAACGTTTCAAAATAAAGTACTACAGTTTACCTCATTACGAGGTCGCCAACACCCAGTTGACCGTGCTGATTGCTGCCGAACGTGAAGACGCAGCCGTTCTGCAGCAAGACAACTACGTAGAAAACATAAATCATCGTTTGGTTTGTACGGCCACCAACCAGGAAAATTTCCCTATTCACGCACCGGAATGATGGAGACCGCAAGCGATGCCGACGACAGCGCTGTCGTTCGGCAAATAAACCCTGGCAGGAGCCAACGAGCTGATCTTACTGGTTTCACGCTCAGGGTCGCTGCTCACCACTTCTTCTGCAACGAAACAACAAAAAATTCAACCAAACGCGTTTACAATTTCAATATAATAACAGTAGCAGTAACCTGTGACTTGGGCGACCATTTTCTCCTGAGGACCATCAACGGTCAGGTTCCTCGACGAGCTTTTCGTCTTAACCGACCTCTGAAGTCTCACTTTCGGTCGCGGCCGTCTCTCCTCCAACTTCCTCAGGAGTTGGTCGTGAATTCGATGAGGGCGTCCTGAGCGAATGCCCGGAATTATTTCGCGATTCAAGACCGTAGGAAATTATACCCGAATCGTAAGCAATTCACGTCTCATAATGATGTCTAGCTCGGCAGCCAGAGCGGGATCCATGGGTTTGTTCTCGCCGGCGCAGCTTTTGCAACAGCCGCACTCCGAACATCCTGAATCGCCCCAACCGCATCCGCACGGTCTGGCGTCCAAAAAACCGACGGAACTTACACAAATATTCACTCTCACTGTACACTACAATCCCCTTTTTCCGCATCGACTCCGGATAAGACACACCACAAAAAATAAAAGGAAGTTCAAAGGAAAGAAATACCTAGCTAGCGCAACTGTGTTGCCACTACTTTTTAATTCCCTGACTTTCGAAACTTCACAAATATACAAAAAAATAATTTGATCTCGGCAAAACCCTCGGCCCAAGGACCAATAGAAGGAGAGTCAAAATGGCGGCCAGGAATGTTGTCCAGGAAGGTTAATGTGCTATTCCTAGCATTAGATCCAATTAAAACCACAAAAACTAATATTACAATTCTTCAGTAGATGGGAAATAGCATGCATTGCCTTAAAATTCCCCGACTTTTCCCTGTTTTCCCCGTTTTCCCTGTGAATGGCAACGTTACAATCTGCCAATCCTTTCAAAGTCCGAGCCAGGTAAGTTTCCCCGTATTGTAAAGTTCTTATCGCTTATAAATCACAGCTGGACTATTTAGATTCCAGGAGTCCAAGCGGATAAAGGGGTTTGTACTGCGTATAAACGTCCAGATCGCCAATCCGACTCACAGTCCCGGGTTCCGATCCGGCTGACCCTTGCTGATGCAGCTTACTCCAAAGCCGGTACATTCTCCGCAAACCGTACAAACCATGCACTCGTCTTGCCTCCATTTATGCTGGCTGGCGGCGCACATGATGTCCGGCTCTTCCGACTCCACGTCTTCGTCTTCGCATTCCTCTTCGTTGGTCGTGACCATCGCGACAGTCAAAGCTGCGCGCGTCCAAGTTCATTTCACATCGCTCTCGAATAACAAAACAAAGTTCTTACTCAACGCACCTTCCTTGGCGTGCGCCACGAAATCCCGGCCGCACTGTCCCTTGTTGTTGATACCGAACGTGTACACGTGACCTCTGTTGGAAAGGGCCAACACGTGCGCCTTGCCTAGGACCACCTGGCTCAGGTGAACATCTTTCAAGTCGGACACAAGACCTGGGGAACCCCGGAGAAAAACCTGTATCGCAAACGCTCAAAGATGCGAAGTGACACCGTATGTTTACCCGATTACCTGTCGATAGCATGCAATACGCGGTATCTTTGCCGAACATGAACAATTCGCCGTCTTTGGTTATCAGCGCGCTCGTGCCGTTGTTGCACGCGGAATGCACCACGTGCTGTCCTTCCATCTTTATCATCTTCTTCGGCTTCACCGGTTTCGGATGTCTTCGACTCTTGCCTGAAAATTACACTTTTAAGTTATCGGCCACGAAATGAAACACGCAAAAGAGAATTTCCGTTACAGCATTTTGACACGCACATCAAGTCTAATAGAACGTTTTTATGGGAAAGAGAGATTATTACAAGTTTGATTGAACTATTTTCATATATCTTTATAAACATATAAATCATTCTCATCGCGTAATTGAAGTTTCCACGTAGAGAACGTCAACGTACTTTGATCTCCGTCTTCTCCGCGCCTCGGAAGTCCGATAAAGAACACGCTCCCGTCTTCTCCCACGAGAAGCGCGTGTAGGCCCTCGTGGCCCACCGAATACTGCGTAATCTTCGGGGACTTGGTGATGGGCAACTCGGCCCATTTACTGCCAGAGGTCGTCGTGTGTTTGATGCCGAGCGACTGCGGCTTTCCGGAATACAGGATCTAAAACGGAACTTGCACCGCTATAATATTCCCCCCAACGTTTGCAACGAATAGAACTTCTCAAGACTTTTCGCAAGTCACGCGTACTTTTCCAGACGTGGTTCTGATGATGGCGAACTCTTTGCCGGCCGCGATCATACACGGTTCGTCTTCGAACGTTATCGCTAGCGACAGGAAAACGAGTTATAACATCGACAAACATGGCACCTAACGGATCGGAAGCTAGCATCATACGTATGGAGTGAGCGGACATCCCTTCGTCAAAAGCGGCCCATCCGAACATGTCGAGGCATTTGCGAGCCAGTTTCAACGGTATTTCTCCCACGCAGGGCATGGGATTGCGGTGGGGACTGAAAGTCCGTACCACGAACGTGTCCTGCATCGGTAAATAGTTATCGAAACCGCATTGAACTCGATAACTGTAAACCTACATCTTTCGACGACAGCACGGTTCCGATGGACTCGCCGTCCGTAAACATCAGACTGGGTCCGTGATACTTTTCTTAAAAATTTAAGGAAACGCATATCGTCAACAAAACTACTCCACTCGAAACAGTCGCTGTTAAGCGAGCACCTTCCAACTGCAAAGTGTTGCTTTCCACGAGAGTATCTTTATCGACGGCAAACACGGAATTAGTTGAGGAACTTGGTTTGTAAAACAGTTGGTCCTAGAAGTTTAAAGTGTTTTAAATCGACCTAGCGTTTCCATTTCCCCGTTAACTCTCCCAACATCTCAATTCGTACCCCGGCAAAGCCGAGCCAGCCTTGCTGTCCTATCCGGAAGCCCGGTCTGTGAGCGTACACGTGCCCTTTGATGGTGCTGCCGTACCCCGAGCCTACTTTGTACAATCCGCCGACGGAGCCGTGGATGTACAAGTACCGTCCGTCGCTGGCCATCGCGTACTTACTCGCGTCGCAACAATCTAGCGACACCCAACCAACCGTTTAAGCTAATGATTTTAATCGATACGTAAAACACTTCCTACGTATTACGCACCGCTTTGTTCCGAGTTGTCGCATTTGCTCTTGTGCGGCAAGGCGAGCGGGAAACTATCGACGAGGGCTTTCTTCAAGATGCCGTGGGATAACCAGTCGGGTATCGCGGTCTTGCCGAGAAGAACGGCGTGAAGGCTTTGCTGAAGCAACGTCAGGATAGAAGGCATCTGCCGAGACAGCGGGAAGATGTTGTGTTGGATTGTTAAAGGGTATCGAGATCGTTATTGAGGTTAAATTGAATGTATCGTAAACAAATCCACCACGAACTACGGAGTAAGGCGTACTTTTATGTCTTCGCACGCGAGGGTTCGGTGACTCATGAGTATTGCGGCTGTCGCGTTCAGCAATTTGCCAGTGTCACCCCTGGCAACCACCAAACTAAGAAGGCAAGCGCAAGCCACCGAAGTCAACCTCGACGGCTTCGCGTCTTTCTGCGCGTTCTCGACCATCCTAGACGTTGCGAGTTGAAGCAGCAAATCGAATAAAGCATCTTCGAGAGAGAGAGAGAGGTACGCGTCAACTTCAGCGACGATCGAACGGGGAAACGGTCCGAGAATAATACCTATAACTTCGGGAGGTTCCGTCTTGAGGCCTTCGGGTTGCTGCCCTTGTAACATGTCCAGCAGGGCTTCGAGCGCCCTCGTGCAAAGATCGGGATGGCTTCGGTAACTTTCGCTTATCAGTTCGAACACGCTGCACAATCCGATGCCGACTATCTGCGAAGATAGAAGCGATCGCACCAAGAAATCACTGCAATCACTAATCGAATCAACGGTAATCTAAAAACTAGATACCGCCCCGTATAATATATTAACAGATCCCCGTCCAGAAGTCGACGACAATGCTTGCGGTTTTTAATTTTATTTTTTATTATAAACTGCAATTAATGTGACCGTGCAGTGGCTGAAACCTTGTCACGAAGCCCTAGCCCTGATCATCACCACGAAACCTCCAACAGTTTTGCCTATAAAACGATCTGACCCGCGTTTTTGCATGTTGACGCGGACACGGGGTACAGTTGTTGCTTTTTCAGTCGTATTTTAATGAATAAAATTTTAAACCTGTGCGCGCGATGGCGGGAATCTATTAATTTATTATATGGGGCCTAATATTTTAAATCTACGGCGACGATTGTTTCAGTAGACGCCGACAATCGTATCGAGA
Source organism: Glomeris maerens (assembly GCA_023279145.1). NCBI lineage: Eukaryota > Metazoa > Arthropoda > Diplopoda > Glomerida > Glomeridae > Glomeris > Glomeris maerens. The sequence goes on along the minus strand of WWPM01024427.1, from coordinate 478 downwards.
AAACGACCTTTGGTAACTTCGCGTGCGGATCTTTCGCTTTTTCTTCCTCGTCGTCGTTGTCCGAATCGGACAGCGTTCCCGTATTGGATGACAAGAGAACGTTGAAAGTGTCTCGCAGATACTTCTCGACCACCGAATGCCGAACACCCGCGTACACGGCGAAAATGGACGGGTTTCCGAACACTTCCACGAAAGGCGGCTGGATCGGCACCGAATCCGAATTCCCATTGCTCTGCTGAATTAAAAGAGGAGAATTAGACATCACGTTACCGGAAACGATTACATTTTTTAAAGGCTATGACATGGTATTTTCTCACACATCTCGGCAAATTTCACGCTATTGCGTCTGAATATTAATTTGGAGGATGAAGAAAATTCCCGGAATAACAAGATTATAACCTCGCTTTAATATTCCACACGCTTACAATCACTTTATATACGCATTTGTTGCTTATTGTGTCTGGGGGGGGGGGGGGGG
>WWPM01024426.1:0-24919 GCA_023279145.1 Glomeris maerens | reverse complement strand
TCGCATTAGGCTGTCCTTTAGGTAGTCGAAGGCCTTCTGCTGTTCTGGTCCCCATGTCCATTCCACGTCCTTCCTCGTTAGCATTACGAGGGGTTCGGACCTCTCGGCGACTTCTGGTACGAAATTACGGTACCAGTTGACCATGCCGAGGAAGCGTCTGATGCTAGTCAGGTCCGTTGGAGGAGGATAACTCTCGATGACTTCTATCTTCCCTGGAGCAGTCTGCTGTCCGGCTGGAGAGATGAGGTGTCCGAGGAACTCGAGCTTCCTCTTCCCGAAGTGGCATTTCTCCGGCTTGGGTGTGAGTCCCGCTTGGCGAAGTCGCTCGCAGAACTCGCGAAGTACACGGAGATGACCTGGGAAGTTCTCGGTGGCCAGCAGGCTGTCATCCAGGTAGCTGTAGCAGTCGTGCCACTTCAGGCCGCCCACGACCTTGTCCATTAGCCGCTAGAAGGTCGCTGGCGCGTTGGTCAACCCGAAGGGCATGCGGCGGAACTGGAATGTCCCCACGTGTGTGGTAAAGGCTGTCTTCTCTTTATCTTCTTCTGTCATGTTGATCTGCCAGAATCCACTGCGCAAGTCGATGAGTGTGAAGTAGTTGGCTTCCCGGATGGCGTCTAGGAGATCGCCAATGCGGGGGAGGGGGTAGGAGTCTCGCTTGGTTATCGCGTTGAGTCGCCGGTAGTCTACACAGAATCGCCATCCTCCGTCCTTCTTCTTTACTAAGATAACCGGCGAGGACCAGGGACTGTTACTCGGCTCGATGACTCCTTGGGCCAACATCTCCTTGATTTCAGACTCAATGGCTTGCTTCTTGGCTGGCGCATATCGGTATGGCGGGACGCTTACAACCTTGTCACTAGTGAGCTCTATTCGGTGCTCGACGACGTCCGAGTGTCCGAGGGCATCACAAAAAAGATCCCGGTACTCTTGTAGAAGCTTCTCGATGGTTCTCTGTTGTACCGGGTCGAGGGTCTCAGTCGTACGAAATTGCGCGAAGTGGGCAGTGTGACCACAGGGATGGCTGACTGCTGCTGGCGTGTCCATGGGTGACTCAGGGGCTCCCATGACGGGTATGTCCGGTGTAGATTCAGAGGCTCCTGTCGGGCGCGTGTTCGAGCGCGGCTTAGAGGCTCCTCCGCGGGGCGTGTCCTCACTCGATTCAGAGGCTCCTCTTCGGGGCGTGTTCACAACCGGTTCAGGGACTCGAACGGATCAAGATGTAGGCGTGACTTACTACTTGGTCCGGTGACATGAACGAGTGGCGGCGACCATTGCTGCCGAAGGTCCAATCTTGGGATCCAAAACACAGGTTGATGGCAGAAGTCCTTAAGAAGTCGCATCCTATGAGGATGATGTCGCTGCGGTCCATCACTAAGGCTTCGATGGTCACAAGGTGTCCCTCGAGCTGGCACTTGATGACTGCTTTCTCCCGCACGACAGTCACTCCATGAAGGGTTGTCACGCGGTAACCATCGATGGTCTTGGTGGCGACGTCAGGGCCCTGGAGGGTGTCGAGGGTAGCGCGACTTATGATGGAGGTAGTAGACCTACTATCTATTAGAACTGAGAGGCTCCGGTCGTGCACTTTGATGACCGTAAAGCTTTGCAACTCCCGGGTTGCGGTTGTGAAGTGGCTGCTAGCGGTAGAGGTCTTTGGGTGCTCCTTCTGGAACTTGTAGCAATCTGCCTTGAGGTGTCCAGGCTTCTTGCAGTAGTCGCACGTCTTTTTATTGGAGTCGGGGCTGCGTCCTTTCTTCGGCTTCGTCGATTTAGATGTTTTCGACAAGGTCTTTGACGAAGAGGTGGAGGGCTTATCCTTCGACGAGGAATGGTCCTTCTGGTGCGGCTTCCCGTGGGACGTGGTGGATCTGCTACTGCCATTGCCGGCGTCGGGTTTATTATACCGTGCGGCGGCCTGGAGAATTGCTTCTGCCTTTTTTCCGTAGTACTTCAGCTCGGCATAGGTCATCACATCTCCCCGTCGGATATACGGGTGATAACTTGGGTGTAAGTTATCGAATAGGCGCTGGACTTGCTCTGCTTCACGGGGCGGATACTGCATACGGCTGTACATCTCTTGGACGGCTATCGCAAAGTCGGTGATCGTCTCGGAAGTCCTCTGGAACCTCCTGCGGATCTCATCACTGACTTGATAGTCGTACGTCCAAGGCTGAAATGTCCGTCGCATCTCACTCTTGAATTAGCTTCAGCTCCTGATGGCGTGCCTCTCTGCGTGCCACCAGTCGAGAGCATTTCCCTTAAGTACGAGGGCGACACTTCGGAGCGCTGCGTCGGCCGTCATGTTCTCGGCTGTCTTGTAGTCCTCTAACTGTCGGAGGAAGGCGGGCACTCGAGCGGGGTGCTTTCCATCGTAGCTGGCCTTGCATTTTGTGAAGGACTTGCTGCTTCCGGCGGTAAAGCTGCGGACTGGACTTCGGCGAGGTGACTCCGGTCGTGTCTGTTGACCACCACTGGGACTTTGCATGTTTGCGATGATCCCAGGCAAGTAACGTACTTGTTCCCTCAAGTCGGCGAGCTCTTCGGTACGTACGGACGACGTACGGCTTCGGGTGACTGAGTGACGGCGGGTTCCGGCCTCTGACGAGGACGTATAGATTCCTCGGGTCGGATGGGTCGGCGCATCTGCTTCGTCAGCATTGGGGTGATGGGCCGGCTGCGCGGTAGCTCCTGCTTCTGGGCGTCTGCCACGGTCCTCTGGACGCTGTCCTCCTTCCGGGGGGATGTCTTCGGCACGGCCTCGATCCTGTTGTCCTCCGGGTGGGGCGTCGCCTCGGCTCTGGACACGCTGTGGTTCCTTTGGTCGGGCACCGGTGGCTTCGTAGTCCAAAAGGGGTAGCGCAGACTGTGTTCGCACTTGGCCGTCGTCGGCGCTGTCCCTCTCCGGCTGCGACGTCGATGGCTGGTGCTGTTGAGCGTCTTGGCTCATGGTCCGGCGGTGTGCTGGTCGTGGAGTTGACCAGGAACGTAGATACTGTCGTCCGGACCTAGTTGTTATCAGTTCATGGTGGGCCACCCGATGTCCTGGCTGCGACGAGCGGCTGCGGCGAGGGCACTTGCTAGAGCGTACTGGGACTTGCGACGAGCGTAGTGTCCGGATAGCTGCAGCAATCGCTAGAAGTCTTGTATGTAGAGGGCCCCACGTTCGGCGCCAAATTGCGTTGTTCCTCTGCTTCTTGCTGCAGAGGTCCCGGCACTCTTGTCCGTTCAATCGTCCAGAAGGGGCGTCTGAAGAGGGGCTGGTCGCAATTGTTTATACTCGTGGTACGAAGGTCTTCCTCTCGGTGGCGGGCGAACTTCTTGCAGACTGCACGGCGTGGGAAGGGCTCGTAGCGCGGTGATCGGTACGGAAGTACGTACGCATCGGTTACATAGTAGCGCGGACTTACGAACAGTGCGCGGGCGGGACTACGGAGTTGGCTCCTCCCTAGGTAAGCGATGCACCTATTAAGGTAAAAAGCGAGTACAGCGCGAAAATACGAAGTATCGCGGACAGCTTTTATACATTACGTGTTCGGCACGTAACATTTCGGCGACAAAAAAAAAGAAAAAAGTGAACGGAACGTCACAGGTACGAATCGCATGCATCGGTTTACATAGCAGCGCGGATTTACAATCAGCGCGCGGGGCGGGACTACGGAGTTGGCTCCTCCCTAGGTAAGACGATGCACCAATTGAGTGCGTAAAACGGGTGTGGCGCGAATACATAAAACATCGCGGACGGTGTACGCACGAATAACATTCAAGAACAGACCTTTCGGTAAGAAAAATGAAGAAAACGGACGGACCCTAAATTGGAAAAAAGTGGAACCGTCACAATTTTTGAGGAAAAACGAGATTTTTGAGGAAAAACGACTTTTTTGAAGAAAAACGACATTTATTAGCATTTTTTATGAAAAATGAAGTTTTTGAGGAAAAAAACGACATTTTGTCATTTTTGGGAATTTTTTGTGAATTTTTGCATTTTTTTCATATTTAGAATTTTCGACATTTTTGGAATTTTAGGAATTTCTACATAGTATTTTGACAATTTTACAAATTTCGCAAAAACAAATGACCCCGGGGTCATGAAAAATTTCCAGGGAAAAACAAATGACACCGAAGCAACAAAAAATTCGCAACAAAAAAATTACCCCTGTGTAATGAACAATTTCGCGGAAATACTCACGACATCCGGATCATGAAAAATGACAAACATCGGTATTCTCAAAGTTGCGTATGTTCTGTTGGCAACCATAATTAACGATCTGCCTTGAATTGAGCGACAATATTTTGTGTACTTTCACGCTATAATATGTACGAGCAACAATGCAAAATATTTTCAAATTTTGTGACGTCTCTGTGGGGACCATTGGTCGTTTTGAGACCTATTATATTTTTAACAGTCTACTATATGCATTCGCATGTATTCCTATGAGATTTTAACGTCTTGTACCGTTTCATTTGGGTTCCAGTCATGACGTCACACATTCAGTCGATTTATGACTGGATGAATAGCCGAAAATGCCCATTTATTATACTACATTCAATAGTAAATTTTCAAGCTATTTGGAATTATGACGGTAGGTAGCAGACAGCGAACGATTGCAGCATAGTTCGAAAACACATTAGTGCATTAAATTACATAATGAAATAAAATGTAATTCCGATGTTATAGATTAAGATATATCAAAGTTGTGCAGATAAACGAAAATTTGATGTGCCAAAGAGGTGGAAAATTTGCTAATTTCCACAAGAATCCTGGCCAACAGTGGGTGATATATATCATTTACGCGAGTTGAAACACCTGCAGAATAAATACTATTTAATCAATGATTCAATTTGTAAAAAAATTCATACACATAATTACCTTTCATAATTGCCAATGCTGTGCTTTCAACAGAAGCAAATACACTAGTATCTATATTTTTGATTTTGAGATACTCCATTGCCTCATTTGTACCTGAAGTAAATTTATACCATATAATTTGTCATTGCAGCTGTTGTATATTTATAGCCAATCTTACCAATAGCGCCCAAGAAAGCCAATGAAATTGAGACATTTGATTTCTTAGAATTCAGATCTAGGCGAAGAGCTCCAAAATATCCTTCAAGGGCAAATTTACAACCCGAATAACAAGAATAAGATCTCAAGGGTATTTTTCCTAAAAACATTTCCAGTATTTAATCAATAATGTATCACAATTACGGTAATTAAAATAATACTTCACCTGCGATTGAGGAAACAACCCCAAGTTCGCCTTTGGACTCTTCAAGGAGAGGCAATGCTTGATTGGCAACATCCACATAGGATACATAAGCAACCTCCAGCATTTTTCGAAAACGACTAAAAAAATGTTCAACAATTATGTGAAAAATCGCATTGGATTATATAATAAGGGTTAATGAAATCCTGATATTCTATACTTACGACATATCAACTGAATCATTGTCTATATAAACATGGTTCAATATTAGAACATCTAAACCTCCGAATTTGTCCTTTGCAGTCTGTAAATGTCAGTTGTAATTTTTAAAATAAACTTTTAGTTGCATAATGTCTGAAAAAGTTACTACCTACCTTGACAACATTTTTACGACTTTCTTCATCAGTCATATCAGCTGGAACTATTTCCACTTGCTCAGCTCCAAGTTGTTTGCATTTTTCAGCAACCTAATTTTTGGGGAATATATTACAGTAATAATGTTATTATATACCTATATGGGAATATATGTTGCCAAGGTGTTGCATTATACAATTTTCAGACGATTTTCATTTCTGGCTGTAATTATTATTTTGGCCCCAAGTTTTGAATATTGGTAAGCAAGTTCTTCCCCAATTCCCTTTGATGATCCTGTCACTATCACTCTTTTCCCTCTTATAGAATCTAAAATAATGTATGAATATTAAAAAAAATTATTACATGATAATCTACAAAAAAAAATGCAGTATTAAAATTGAGGTTGCCATTAGTGTAGGTAATAACATGAAAAGTTGTAAATTTTAAACACTACATACCTGGATCAAACTTTTTGCAGCTCAGAATCCACCAAATGGTGACAGAAAATATTGCCACCACGAATGCGGTTTTTAACATTCCCATTTTAAAAGTTTATACTCGTGTAATATGAAAAGAACAAAATAAAAAGATTTGTGAAACCAGGAACGAATAGCTTACAGTAGATATACTGGCAATGTTCCGAAGGCCATTTAATTACAAGGCTATAGAAGGAAATAATTTGTACTCTGAAAGTTACATAACATAACTTGAGATATAAAGTATTCAAACAAGATAAAGCAATTCTTCGAAAAATACAAGTCATATATCGCATCAGGTTAACGTTCACACTTTCACATAAGATAATTAAGTTATATAACAAAAACTAACACGATATTGGTACATTTGATCCCATTCATTAAATGAATAGCGTAAATTAATCATCTGAGATACTCATACAGGAAATTCTTCCGAGAATCTAAATTTCCAATTTATAACAGAATTTTTTGAATCATAAAGTATCAAGAGCTAACTGCCCAAATTGTTATATAATCTACAAGTAGCATCATGAGTGTAGCATTATAATCACAGACGAAATAATGAATGAAACTCCAAAAACAGCAATTTTTATTTTTTAAACTGAGCTAACATTTTCCACTCAATGAAACTTGGGCATATTTTGTACAATCCAATCGTGAATTTGGCGGATCTTGGATAATATATGTTGTAGACTTTGGTTGAAATTCCTACATAGGATTTAAAATTTCTGGTTGAAAAGTGCATGATGAGTAAATGCACGTTATTAATACGTATATACCTTCGACTATTGCTAATGCTGTGCTTTCAGCAGAAACTGCTAAACTGGTGTCGATATTATTATCCTTCGCGAACTTTATGCCATTGTCTGTGTCTAATTAATTTACCGGAAAAATAATTATTAAATAATGAATATGGTTCCATGTAAACAGCGAAGGAACTTTAATTTACCAATGAGCCCTAAGAAAGCTAATGACACTGAAATGTCAACTTTTCTGACAATGAGATCTTGCCGCAACGCACCAAAAAACCCATCGAGAGCAAATTTGCTGGCGGAGTAACCGCCCATTTTTGCAATTGGTATTTTGCCTGCAATTAAATAATTGTATTAAATGGAAATAAAAGTTAGAATTCACAATACAATTTGTTTGGCTGACCAGCAACAGAAGAAATAACACCGATGCTTCCTTTGGATTGTTCGAGAAGCGGTAACGCATGGCTGGCTAAATCCACATAAGACATGAAATTCACCTCATACTCTTTCCGGAAATTCCTAAAATGTAATTATGTACCATATTGTCAAATATAATATTACATAATATAAAATAGCTCTTGGAAATAGTTAGTTAATTGCTGACGTCATATTTTCAACTGTCCCAACCCATAGTCCAGTTTCCATTTTCATATGGTTCAAGACAAGTATATCCAGACCTCCAAATTTTTCTTTTGCAGCCTTTAAAATATTAAATGTTTCCAATAAAACATGACATATTTTTATCTGCACTTTTTCCAACGTACAATTTACCTCTATAACTTTTAGTCGATTTTCTCGGAAATTCATATCCGCTTTCACAATTTCCACTTGTTGAGCTCCAAGTTGTTTGCATTTTTCGGCAACCTACAATTAATTGAAATATCGTTTTTGTATATGATATTTGAAGGCATTCATAATTATATAAAGCAAATAAAACTATTGTATGCAATATACTTGTTGTAATTTATCTTCACTTCTTGCAGTTATCAAAACTTTGGCCCCAAATCTAGAATAATGATATGCAAGTTGTTCTCCTATTCCTGTTGAGGATCCAGTTACAATAACTCTTTTTCCTTGCAAAGATTCTAAATTGACAAGGGCATAAATATTGCACATTCGTGTGAATTATTTACAAATTTACAAAAGAAATAAATAGTTGCATAATGTTACAGTTAGCCAATAAAAACAACTTAAGCATAATTATAATAAATACCGGGTTGGAATTTTTCTCCACTGAATATGCACCAAATTGCCAATGCAGCAATTGCCACTAATAACGCCGTTTTAAACATCTTTGTGGACGGTTACATACACAATTTAACGTATGGGCAATGGAAAATTGTGTGCCACGTAGACCTTACAGATTAAATTAAAAATATCATATAGACAAACTTTATCTCTTATAACCTTGATAAAAGATAAAAAGAAATTTGCTGCATGGAGGCAACTTAACCAAAGTATATCACTGAACAGGCCAGAAACTTCAAAACCATCACGATATTATTTTGGATAAAATTGTATTTTATGTAGACGTAAATAATAGTCAAATGAAAGAAAAATTAGTTCATGCATTAACAAGGTTTTATCCACACGTAGTTTTATTTTAGAATATACTTTTATTTACTCTCATACATATAGCAATCCTCTCGCTGCACTCTCCAAACTACTGCCCTTATAGTCATTTCTAGGGCCCTTATATATAGTGTTTACTGACCAATCATATTGGGCCCTGCATTCTCGGAAAGGGACCAATCAGAACCAGGCAAAGGGCCAGCCAGACCCTGGTGCAAGGTAGGCCACATCCTGGTTCAAGGACCGGTCACGCCAGGAATGCAAGGTCACCAACTGCAAACAAAGGGCTCCTGAAATATACAAAACCTGAAAACATAAAAATTAATATTGCCAAAAGTACTACCAAGAATGTAGTTTAAAGGAAGTGTCATTTTACTAGGAATGATGAGGTAATTGACATTTTTAACAAATAGTTGAAAATCTGCTGAACATTCGAATATCTGAAAATTGTGGCAAGTTTTTGATTCCTTGACAAGTAGTATTGCATGAAATTATTCAAAATAGGTCTATGTGGGTGAGATTGTTTCACTTTCTTTATAGTATGTTACCACTGAAGTACAGTATTCTGTTAATCTGCAGATTACCTATACTATGTAGGCAGTCGTTAAAGTGCAGAAAACGGAAGAAATTCTGATATCGGTATTATAATATTGTCGCTGGTTGTTTGTATTTCTAAAAATTGGCCTTGGCCTATGCCAATGACGTCAGATGACGTCCCTAATTGCCATTGCATAATAAATATCAATCTTAAAGATCAGGTTAGGTCCCTCCCCCTCGCTTCACTGAAGTTAATGCGCATGTGCAAAATAAATTTAGTGGTTGCTATTGCATAATCCCAAAGTTTGAGCAAATTGTATACAACAGATTTCGATATATTACACTTTCTTTTTGGGGCGCTTATTTATTGTCAATACATATAGTATTGTAAATTTGCTTCATATACCTAATTACAAAATCATTATACAGGACAGGAAATTTCATTTGCTGCATTATATTTAGCATATTATGTATTAAAAAAATTATATAAATGACATTTCAGATCCTGCTCAATCTCTTGATATATACATTCTGATTTATTTCATGCTTCGCCTAACTCACTATCTGCAATAGTATTATTATTACAGCAAACGTTACAGCACACGCCCACATATCCTTGAGTTAGACAAACAAGATATTTAAAAAAAGAAAAGGAAACATTACGTACATTGCAGAAGACAATTTTAGTCGCTCTGCACGCACAAGTTTTATAAGTTTTGTAAATTAACAGTGAAAATTAGGAAATCATGGACAAGTTTACAAAAGCTGCCATTGTCATCGGTGCTTCAATACTTCTCGTATGCTACCTGGATTGTGGAATATGCAAAGCAGTTGTAGTTTTAATTGCTTCTGCACAATTGCATAGAATTTTCAACCAAATTGAATTTGATAAAGGTATAAGTTTTGTATACAGTAGGCCTATATGAAAACTTAGGCTGATTCCCAATTAATCTTGGTTTTGTTAAACCTTTGTTTGATTGGGTAGGAGTTATTAGTATATATTGCATTATAATTTATCATATACGAATTGCATGATTATATACGACATGTATATAGTACTAAAATGACTTGCATTATTTTCAAGAATCTTTGCGAGGAAAAAGAGTGATTGTTACAGGATCTTCATCCGGGATTGGAGAACAATTAGCATACCAATATGCAAAGTCTGGTGCCAAAATCATAATTACAGCCAGACGTGAGGATCGACTTGAAAAAGTAAAACTGTACAAATTGTCCGATTCATTTCATTATCAGTGCAAATACGTAGTTGAAATGTTGTGACAGATTGCAGAAAAATGCAAGCAACTCGGTGCCCAACAGGTAGAAAGTGTCCCAGTAGACATGAGTGATGAAACAAACCGAGCCAAAGTTGTAAAAGTGTGTACAAAAACATAGGTTGAGATTATCAGTAAATTTCAAGAACAATTACAAATATTATGATGTAACATTTCATTCACAGACTGCAAAGGAAAAATTTGGAGGATTGGATATTCTAATTCTGAACCATGTTGCATTTGAAGATTCTAGAGCAGTTGATATGCCGTAATTATTGATGCTATCGCCATACGTTCTCATAAAAAGCATAGTCATTATACTTATCTAATGCAGAAATTGGGTATTAAATATCACAGTGTCTTAAGGAAAATGTTGGAAGTTGCATTTGTATCATATGTGGATTTGTCAAGTCAGGCTCTACCTCTCCTAGAAGAATCGAAAGGATACCTGGGAGTGGTTTCATCCATGGCAGGTTAATTATCCTTTTAATTATTTGAGAATTGCCTATAGGAATCTAACAATTACTGAAATGTGCAATTTCAGGGAGAATTGCAATAAAGGGTCCTGGAAGTTATTCTGCTTGCAAATTCGCACTGGAAGGATATTTCAGTTCCCTTCGTCAAACTTTGATGGCTCGCAAAGCAGGAGTCTCAGTTTCATTGGCGTTCTTAGGATTTATTGGTTAGATATAAGTTGGCCCATAGACTATACTGTAGTACTAACAATTCTTAATCTAAAATTCCATACAAATTCAATCCTACAGCTACAGAAGCAGTTATGCCTGTATTAAAACGTTTTAAAAATCTTGGACGTGTGGCTGCGTGCCCTGAGAAGACAGCAATTGCAATAATGAAAGGTACGTACCAGTGTTATTAGGGATCATCCATAAAATACGTTCGCTTTAAGGGGGAGGGGTCTTTGGCGACTATGACAAAAGTGTACGATAAAATGTGAGGGGGGGGGGTATAATTACGTAATTTCCGTCATTACTGTGCAAATCCGAATATTTGCAAAGTTTGGACAAAATTTCATTTTTACGCATACACATAATACATTGAAACTTTAGCCTTTAGAAAATTCTATTTTCTTTACTATTAACGTTATTGTGCAAATTTTACCGGAAAAGGGGGGGGGGGGATTTTTATTATTTTTGGGGGTCGCCTAGGGGGGGGGGGGTGGGGGGTTGTTACAACTTTGTTACAAAGGGGGGGGGGGGCTCCGAATTTCAGCGATTTTAGCGAACGTATTTATGGATGATCCCTTAATTAATTTCCTGCCAAACTTTTTATTAACAACACTCATTTTTCAGGCATTGCAACAAGAACAGATGACATAGTTTACCCTATTTCTATGAAATTCTTGTTGGGTTTATTCAGGCTCTGTCCCGAATTCGGTTACTTTATAACTCGTAAACTTTTCTAACAATTCTGTATTTTCTACACGACCTATTGCAGTGCAATATTTCGTGAACTAATAAAACACTAAACACGAAGAATATTTTGGAGTAATTTTATTAATTTCCATATACCTGTCGCACGACACGGGAGACGGATGACAACGGGAGACGCCCCTTCTTTATTTTAGCCAATAACGACAGGGTAAGCTCGGACTCACGGTTTGTAGCCAATCAAAGCGACAATGTAACAGCGGCGGCGATCGGGGAGCAGCGACGATCGGTCAGCGATCGGGGAGCAGCGCGACGATCGATCAATATACGAGGCGTGGCGGGCGACTCAGTCGCGGTCGGGATAGCGGAGTACAGCGGGCGAGACAGTCGGGAGTCGGCCGTGGGCCAGCGGGGCGACGACGGGTTGAGCTAGCCATTGGCCGGGGGTCGTCCTGAGTGCGACTGACCCCCGGCCCGAGAGCTGTCTCTCTTCCAACAACCAACGTGTCCCTCGGTCCCACTCCCTTTTATCCCTTCTTAGTTTCCTTTGTTCTTTTGCTTTATTGCTTTATGGTTGTGTGCCCATGTTAAGAGTGTTATTTCTGGAAAGTTGGCATGAGAGTGTTTTATTGTTAGTCATAAAAGATCTATATATGTGTTGTCTAAACTGGGTGAAGTATTAAAACCCTTTGGACAACATACCCGCAATCAAAATGCTGTAAAAAAAACAATTAAATTTCCAAATATAAATGTAAGAAAAAAATTATACATGTATAGTGAGACCATTACTCCAAGCAATTTCTGTTGCTGGAAGTTCAGAGGTATTTCCTAATTCCAAAACCGGGTCTATCAATTTAAAATTGAGTCAGTTATGGCAGGGTTTACACTTGCGTCAATTTGACATTTATCAAGGGAATTGGTTTTTAAGTTCGATTTTCATGCACCAATTTTCCTGCTTTCAAATTCTGTAGACTGGCAATTATTCCTATAGCATCCTATAGGACGTCATTTATGTGCATCGGGTTCATGACATAATAAAGGGGGCAGATTATTGGATGGACTCATTCAGCAGAAGCGCTTTTATTAGAATTCCGCTATTATAGAAACTCTATTTGCTGGAGCGCCATAACCAATGCGAAAAACAAAATGAAGAATCACAGCGAATTTATTAAAATTGCCGTGTATTGTATTCAAAAGAAGTCATTAAATTGTTATTAAATGTTGCATCTACCATGTAATTGTCCTTTAGTGCTTTTCAGTCACTCGCCCGTATAAGAGGCGTGTGTAAATGTTGGGCAAATTTCCAATGCAGTTAAAAAAATGCAATTGATGTCTATGTCCTTACATGGTAACTCACGTCACGCCTTGTCATAGTGCATTCCGACTGAGCTGTATTTGAACTCGAAGAGTAGGAACATGGCTCATCTCGTTGAACAGCAACTTGCTTCTGCTGCCAAGATAGTTGAAGAACAGGTGGAACATTGGTTTTTATTCTATAACGCTTTCTAATCGCCGAGGGTATAGAATAAACGAAACGGTATGCATCGTCATGGCCTGCACCAACAGGCTTATTAGCCCTACATGTCCAAGTTTTCGTTCGGCCATTGCTCAAATAATTTACATCAGTGGCCACAGAGTGTCGTTGTAGAAAGAATTGAAATTTTCATTCGTCACGTCAATGCGTATTATAGTTTCGCTAATAACACTCGCCGGAATCGAATCTTTTTGTATTACTACATATCACGTTTATGACAAAATATCGATACGATACGGCTACGGCTACGTTGTCGTACCGGTGCGATGGTCGTACCGGTCCGGTACGTGCCGCCGGACGATTCGCCGCCAAGAACTTCTTTACATGTGTTGTTTTCAATATAAACTTACAATATATTTTTATAAAGTATTATTATTGCATATTATTTGTTACTTCATATTTTATAATTCAACCAATGTCCAATCCAGCTTAATTTCACAATGTTTTTAAATGTGTTGGATTCTATAATCGAAGTTTCCAAGTAAAAACGTATACAGGGCAATTCAAAATTCAGCGGACAAACTGACAGGGTGTCTTCCCTGTAAGAAAACGGCATAAATATCCTATAAACCCATGTATCCAAACGCTTTGGAAATTTATATCCTGTTTTCAGTTTGTCCACTGAATTTTGAATCGCCCTGTATGGAATAATCTATAGTGTAGATCCCTGAATTGCTTTCAATTGACTAGAATGACTTTGGATTTGATTTTGCCTTCTTGTTTGTATGAATGTAGCTCGATGCCGAAGTGGAGCGTCTCGATAAAATGGATTTGTCAGAGATAGAATCCATCCGGAAACAAAGACTGGAAGAAATGAAGAAAAGGGCAACACAGAAACATGAATGGTTATTAAAGGTAAACAATTTAAGAAGTAAATACCGATTGAGAAATTCTTGCCTGATACGTACCTTACTTTACGTAGGGACACGGCGAGCTGAGCGAGATCTCTAGCGAGAAGGACTTCTTCGACGTGTGCAAACAGAGTGAAAACATGTTATGTCACTTTTACCGGGACACTACATTCCGCTGTAAAATAGTAGATAAGCACTTGGAGATCCTGAGCAAAAAGCACGTGGAAGCTCGATTCATAAAGCTGAACGTTGACAAAGCTCCATTCCTGGTGGATAAACTGAAGATTAAAGTTCTGCCATGTATTGTACTCGTTCATGATTCAATCATCAAAGACCGTATCATAGGTTTTAGTGACCTAGGAGGTATAGACGAGTTTTCCACAGATATGATGGAATGGAGGATTGCACATAGTGGTATCATCGAGTATAATGGGGATTTAAGAAACCCACCGGATTCTTCGAAAAGTTCCAAAAAGGTGCAAAAACTTCCAAAGAAGGCCATTAGAGGCAGAGACGATGATAATGACGATGATAGTGATTATTAAATAGTTAAGTTTCCACAATTTCTTACCGTGTTCAGTGAATTTGCAATGCAGTTTTGTAAGATATGGTCACAAATACACTCTGTAAAATTGTGACAAGTTTTACTTGTTCTGCAAATAGTTTGTTGCTGTTGATGTTTTCACACAAGTTTTGTACATTTCTGTCGGATTAAAATGCTTTTGCAGCACTAAGATTTCTGAGTAGCTTGCATTATTGTTAGTCATTTATCACAATCCAGTGGAGAAGAAATATTTGAAAGTGAAGAAACTCCTTTGTTGTGCAATACTGAAACGATGTCAGATGTTACGTGTTATTAAAATAAGCAATTGGTTATTCGGCAATTTATTTGAACACAGAAGTAATTATTACAATAATTTTCCAAAAATAGTAGAGATAAATAATGGCCATAAAAATGCAGGAACCAAGGTCGGCCACCTACATCATCCATCCGACAAACTTGGGATAAGTGATGTTAATCAATTAATAACCCAGCTCAAAAACAGAATGGGACCCATAAACGGTGAACATATTTATACACAGCAAATGTTGCGAAGGCTACATGTTCAAGAACGTAAACGAAATTAGAAGAAAAACACTTATCTAGACACGCAATACACATGCAAATGGCCAACTGGCCGAATAACGCACAGAAATCCACAAAGTAGTACACTACAGTATAGTAATATTTTAGTTACCACCTCTTTCTGAATAACCGGAACCTAATCAAACACCATCAACCTTCGCTCAATAATTCAACTCCTCAAGGGCTGATTGCAATTGTTATACATGCCTACACATTACAAATGCACTTACAGAGTTCAAGTTTACCATCAATGACACTGAATACCAAGACCTCTGCATCTAACATTCTATACAAGTACAGTACCAAGAATGAGCAGTTCTACACGTCAAGAAGTGCGTACCATACCTGAATTTCAGACTGTTTGTTATTCCCTCAAAAAACGACACACCAAGATGCTGGAGTTAAATAACAGAGAGAAGACATTGAGTGGATATAATTATTGTAATGTATATGGTCAGGCACTCATGTTCAAAGAAATTTTTGCTACGTCAGTCCACGCACAAACCTAACAAAATATACACGCTTAAACAGCTTTAAAACGCCTCCAAGATGGCAGTAAAATACTTGCGATTGCATAGCCCACTAATAACCTGTCTGGATAGCTATTCTCTTTTAACTAACCCCGATTTGGCTTTCCCCATTTGATCTAAAATACAAATGCCATCTTCGTTAACGTAGTTGGGACCAAGACGCGCCAAGGGTTTTCGCTTCAGACTCTTTATCGCGTAACGGGCGGAAAGTTGTACAGTTACGCTGTACGTAATAAACCCTTGGCTGATGTTCCTTACCACTGTCATTTGAAATTAGCTTCAGAAAAATCGACTGAATAATAATGGACTGCGCCGAATGAAATATAGTCAACAGAGTATGGTAAATAGATTACGTGTAAATATATCTGTTGATCGAGGTCTTTTCTGGAAGTGGAATTGCAGTGAAAAGGATGCGTTTATTCCAAGAAGGGCAACGGGGCATATTTTCTTTTTAAAGAATCTAACCAAAAAAATACCACGTAATGTATCATCAAAATTGACATATTGCTTCAAAAGTTTGGTCTATAATACGCCAGACTGCAAGTATAAAGCGGCAGAAAACACACAGTCCTCTTATGCATCTGCCAGCATGATATGTCCTGGTCAAGTCGTCCATTAATTATTGTAATATTCGTTATATGTGATACAATAAATGTAAGTTTTCGTTTTACGCTACTGACTGAATTGAAGTGAAAGCGAAGATGGAATGAATAATTGTAATTTGGCTTTTGTAACATATATTCTAGAAATATCTAACCAGCACGGCACAATGGCCCAAAATGTGTATTGAGTATACAATCTTTTTTAACTATTTCCCAAATGATTACTATCATTTTACATCTATTATATTAAATAGCATTCTGCATCATTTGTGAAATATTGGCGGCCATGTTTGCAGAACAAATACAAATCATTTCAAACTATCTATTAACACGGGGCCTATGCAGTGTGCAAATGTACATAAAACAAGTGAGATTATTTTCATATACGTAATAGAGCAAGAAAAATGTAAAGGTACTTAAATGAGATTTAGCCAAGAACAAAAATTGGACAAAACATGGCCGCAAAATTTCCTGTTTTAAATCGTTACTTTACAACAAAAATTTTCCAATACAGCTTTTCCCCACAGACAATCTCTTCATGTTCAGTCTGAGCAACATTTGTATTACAAAAAGTGAAGTGGCACTGCCATTATTTCAATAATCTGTTTGAACATATTACAGTAAATAGGCTATCATGGCACACCTGACTATATAAATTTCTCAAACACGCGCTACAATATTAGCACAACCTTTCAAAAAACAAAACAAAACAAAAAAACGGAATTAAGAACATCAGACATATATTTTGACATTAATTTTCCCTGTAAAACGACTGACACTTGCTTCTTATTAATATACGAACACACTGGAAACAAACTTGGGCAACTCTGTTGAGGCACCTTTACCCACTATAGCCAAACTTTGGTATTGTAAAATCACAACTTCCATCCATAGAATAGAATTTCTTACTTCAAAAAGTCATACAAATAATATTGGTCAAACATTACCATATATATGTATGCATGTATATACATAATAGCCCCTACCTGTCATCGATCAAAACCTATAACACTAACCAGGGAACATGAGGAAACCTATAACGCGTTGCTGTAATTTGTGCAGACTGCAATATGTATTGTATATACTGTATATATATAGTATATGCTGTATATATATATATATTTATTTACGTGTGTATATATAGATATAGATATATATTTATTACTTCAACCCTTTTACTGCGCACTAACTCGCGATTAGTAGTATATAGTTATTATATAACACTGGGATTTTGCTTTTTTTTAAGATTGTAAATGGCACTTCACGCACTTCTAACCAGTTTCAATAGTTGTATTAATTACAGCAGTCATCAATACAAATACCACAAACATCTACATGGATTTTTTTGCCCTTTTTTGTCCTTTTTATTAAGTACGTGTTGAGATGTATATGTGAAGATAATCAAAACGGAGGCGTCTGTTTTCCTGTATGGGACAACAGTTTATAATAATATAATATTAACAAGAGTTGATGGTCTATTATCAATACAAGCAATATGGATAGGAAATTTAACAGCCATTTTTATAAGCACAGTGGCACCTAAATCAACTGTTTAAATAGAAGAGAAGTCTGGGAAGAGCTATTCATGTTAATAGCACATAATTTGTTGGTTTTTGTTACATATACCCAAACTTATACTGAAATGAGGCAAAAATACTATGATCATTTCTACAATATTACATTTGCAATCTAACAATACAACGCTTGTCTTATTTCCATCAAATCCAACAGAAGAATTTGACTCTTCAATAACACAGCACAAATTTTAGAAACGAATGAAATACGTATGTAGTTCTAAAAGAAATTAACTGTAAATTGTAAGAAAAAATCCCCTTTTCACAAACCAACCAAGCACATATGTAAGATGTCATGTACGGATATCATCTTAAAGTAAAGCTCCAAAATGTATGTCAAATGTACGTACAAGTTGATATCAAAATACTGTATTCTTATTGCATTCTTGGTAATCTTCACCATTTTAAAACTTTCCATCTTATTAATTACAAAGCAACAGGGAAATTATGGAAACGGATCACAAAAAAATGGATATTTAGCAATGAAAGATAACATTAAATACTTTCCTATAAGCCAATATTCATAATCAGGTACTAGTGTCACAATACAGCAAGGGAAAAATAAACAAGTAAAAGAAATACAACTTTTAAAGCTCACCTAGCAAACAAGATATTTTTTGGAGCGCATTTCTTATTTTTCTTAGAAAGAAGCTTTGAACTATAGTATAGAAGTGAAGGAATTATTTTTTACATAAATTTATCAGTGCAAATCAATATATATTTTGCTACATGAGCAGTAAAAATTAGTCTAAAGTCATGGAAGTGATGCGATTCAATTACAGCAATTTCCTATTATTATAACTACTGTTACAGTTATTATGCCTTGTGAGATAATTTACTTTGGGAGAAAGAGGGGAGGGGGTTAAAAGTTGTTAACATGAATACAAATGCACTACTTAGTGCTAAATAAAATGATATACTAAGAGAATTGGAAAATACAGCAAGTAAAAATATATATTTACTGAGATCAACAATTACATTTCCAACTATGTGAAACGATTGGTGGCCAAATCCCAATTGCAATAAATGAGCAACATAAAATCATTACAATTGGTGCCATTCTCACATTAATAATTCCAAGGAAAGAGCATGTGTATGCGGTTCTATAAACATGTGTGCACACTATATGTATATTTAAATATATACCCTAATTTGTTATTCATTTATTATTCGAAATTTCAAATAAACACGTTTTCATAACCTAATAAGAATAAGATCGATCCGTGTTGGGAGACAAAATGAGATGATTTCCAAATTGTCTGACTAGGTCATCACATTCGTATTTTCTGATGACAACTATTAAGGAAAACAAAATATCTCCAGAATCACAAGAGCTAGTAAAGCAAATACAGGGAATAATAATAATAATAATAATAATAATAATAAACATTAATGAAGTCTTTGGAGAGAAAATTGAAAACAAAATTCTAATTCTAAGAATTGGTTAAATTATATCATATACACATTACCTTGAAAAAGTGATAACTAACTACAGTAATAACAGTATACACAAAAATACTCAATCAGCATATATTTTTTTTTGGCTTTTTAGGAAATATTCCAAAAATTGGCGATAATTTTTCAAATCACTACGTTCCAACAAAAGAGCCCTTCCAAAGTGACTCCTTCAAGATCACACATCTGAAGCATAACAAAACCAATAGGAAAACACAGAGCCTTTGCAACTTGTTTTATTTCCAGCCGAGTGTAAATGGAATAACCAGCAAAATTAATCATTAACAGACCTTGATTACCATGTAGTAATATAATGGTACACTATTTTCACTCAAAGTTTGCTGGATATCCTTTGACACTCGTAATGCCGATCTAAAAAATAAACAAGTTATAACACTCCATGATTTCATTGATTAAATTGTAAATAAACAATGAAAACTGTGAAGGAACGGAAACTATATAATATTAAAAATTCAGCAGAGAAGTGGATAATAGGTGCGTAAAAGGACGCATTGGGGGAGAAAATGATAAGACATGTAAAAAAGAATGTCAATAATGACAAATCAATGAATCACTTCAAAAAAGCGCTTGGATTGTCTGTCACGGATCGAGTGCAGTGACAAAAATAGAAGAACACGCCAAAAAACGGTCTTCAAGAATAGGAACGTGGGGGCAAAAAAAAACAAACAAAAACTAATTAAACTGTATAAGCAGAAACAAAACACAGAGAAATAGCATCATGGATTAATCTGTATACTTTGGAAATTAACGAAGGCGTTCAATCAATTTACAGAATTTATACAGTGGGATGTGAATGACAATGTAATACTTTGGTCAATTGATTTTTACACATGGAAGACTGCAAATTGAAGCAGCAAAACTTGAAGCAATGTGAACTCAACTATTTTTGGCTCTGGTCATATTTTATCATGTGTGCAACGTGTAAGAAAATATTATGAACAGTAAATATATTGTCTTTCAGTACATCAGTGATTATTTCTCATTCTAGTCTGCAAATCCCACCGACAAATTCTGCAAAATAGAAAACATATTAACGAGGTTGCAATGAATATGAGGAAACCCAAACTCAAACCATCTATACTTCAAAATTATGTTGATTGAAATTGTATTCAACTCTGCTAAAATCAGATAGTCTTGGGAGAAATGTTGTTTACTCAGTCAGCTGTTACTCTTTTGGAAATGTAATGGTATTTAGTTTTAAGAGCAAGGATTCCCCATATTTCATCTATGACAGTAAAATAATTTGGTTCTCAATCTCCAAAATGCCTACGCCAAGATGATTAATCCGATGCTTGTGAAAAGTACCATTGTAATATCGTGTAAAAAGTGTGCAAAACTTGTACATTAGGATATTATATAACTCGCATGTAAATCAATAATAACTTCAATCTCAACCAAGGACACAGAAAAAGGTAAAAGATAAAGCCACAACCTCAACCAAAGTCGGCCGCTAATGACTACGCAAAAATTGAACTTGTCGGATCAATATTGGCATCTTTGCCCATAAACTAAATAAATCAAAGGTTAAAAAATTAACCGAGTTAGCAAATAAACTTACATGAAGACAAAAAATGAAAACACAGCTAAATAAAACATGTATATGAAAATCAATGTCATGTTAAAATGTCAAATAAAGGTCATGTGCTAACCTACTAAGTAAATATACAATACGTAGCAAAAATCGTGTAAAATTGTGAAATTCCCCCTCGAAGTTGGACAAGTTGCAAAAACAGCAAGAAACATATGAAGTAATATTTTCTAACTTTGAACGGTATCTATATCGGGGAATAATATGGTTAGCGGTTACAAGACCGTAGATAGGAAAAACGCATTTAGGCGACATTTTTCTCGATTCAAATCCACGGGAAGACGATTTTTGCGCTTAAATTTGTTGTTGCTTGCACACGCCCCAAAAAAAGCAGAACGAAACACAAAAGAAAAGAAAACATTCACACTCAAATAGACTTACAGTGGAATGATTGACAATATAATACTAATTAAATGTAATACAAATAGCCAGTGGCAATAATAGTAGTCCTAATAAGACTTGAAAATCATAAAAATATTAATAATAAGCATCCCCAAATGAAACGAATTAAATATATAATATATATATGTATATTAAAATAATGAGAACTTGCAAATTTGCTCGAGCGAAAAACGCGCGCAGTTTGACCGAGAAACAAGAAGACGGGTGATTGATTAGATGGTTCTGTAAATTTCTTCAAATTATTAGATTATTGCGTTGTAGATATTCTTATCAGCCCACTGCACAGGCACTTTCACTGCTTTCAAAAAAAGAAACATAACTTCCACATTTTCTATAACGCTACGCGAAACATGAAAGCAAAAAGGGACCCACTCCATTGTTTGTTTGTTTTTTTGCTTTTTTTTTCTTCAAAAATCGCATATCAGAATAAAAACAAAAAATATTAACTGCGGTATAAGTAAATAACTTGTAAACCAAAAAATATCGGCTTTTATGTATGTATCCTTTGCAAAAATCACAAATTCAAAAGATTAAAACTGCTCAAAACTCGGCGCAAATTCTCCAATCGGGAGTACGTAGTAATAAACGATGTACATCGAACCAAAAAAGTTCAAATGTGTTAAAACTGAAAAAAAGAAAATGCAACAAAAATACGGAAATACAAAAATCAGGAAAGTTTTGCATCTCCAGGTAACAAAAGCTGGCGTAAAAAGCTCGTCCTTTGACATGTATTCAGATTTGCTTTCCAAAGGCAGGCTTTGTAGGCTCGCCATTTGCTTTCTGAAGAATTGAAAATATCTCATTATAATGGGGATAGGTTGCATATAACGAAGTTAATGCAGACAGAAAAATGAACACACAAACTACTGTATATCAATATTGTTGAAAGGTAAAAGGAAAGGGCGAGTTTTGTCCATCTTTTTGGATTTAAAGGGGGCAAACTTCCAATTTTACGTAGACATGGAGCCCACGCACCTGCACCCACTTCTACAATTTAAATAATCACCTGAGTTTCATAAAATCTGCCTGCTCAAAAGGGAGCTTACTCGTTTTGTGGCAACAAAGAAAATCCAATAGGTAAACGCCAAATGCGTCTGCTCCAAAAAAATATATAGGTCCGAACATCTCCCACCGACTCCCTCTCGCAATCAACTATTTCCATTGAATTAACATTTAGTAAAAATTCTGCGGCAAGGGAGCAACATCTAATTAAGGAAAATGAAAGAACAGCAACAAGAATAACTAAAAAAACCCTGACAGCTTTGCAATTGGCGATTGAATTGCAACTTCTCAAGAGGGACAAGCAAAATGTGCAAGGAAAACAACAGGATAAATTGAGGGGCAGATGGGGGCAACAAGGGAGAAAGTGGAAGATGAGAAGGTGATGGTTGTCAAAACGAGCACTATCTCCCCATCCTTATCAACATCAATATATAACATCTGCACAAACGATCTCTTAATAAAATATAGAATGAAATATCACAGGTTAAACCAGAAGATAACCACCGCTCGGCTGCGCGTGCGCGCGACTCGCGAGCCCGCGGTCCCGTACAGTGTATGCGATAAAAACCGCTCCTAAAGACTAGTTCCAAAATGAAAGTTGTGTTATACAACGCTTAGCTCACATTATATAAAGCGTGTTCAGTACAAGTACGTGGTGGTTATTCTTGGCCAGAGTCACCACGTACCCCTCCGACGTGATCTTGAGGCCGCAGCAACGACTCACCTTCACGTACGGGCACTCGAACTCGGACAGCAGCGACCCGTCTCGGTTGAAGACCGCTACGTGGAACCGGTTGCCGTGGCTGTCTCCAACGAGCACATCGCCCGCGTCGCTGATATCGATGCCGTTCGGGAAGTTGGTTATGTTTTCGCAGCCGATGCGACGGTGGAAGGTGCCGTCTTCGTTGAACACCACCACGCAGTGGCCCTTAAAGTCGCACACGAAGTACTCCTTGCCGTTGATGGCGATGTCCGAAGGCTCACGCATGAAGTCGCTGCAGTCGAACCAGCGTAGCAGATCGCCGCTCTCGGCGATCACGAACACAGTCGGCGACACGCTGTCCACAGCTACAATGTGGCCTTGATGTGTGATGGCCAGGCCAGCTACGATGTCAATGTACCTGTGTCAAAGTATTGACATCATTCCAACACTACAGCACGCAAATCCAATCAGAATCAACAAGTTTCTCCTCTTAAAATGAAAGGACTTCATGAGCAGTGATGCAATTAAGAAATCTACAATAAATATGTGAAATCACCAATCACAGCACTGCATACCTGATATTCGGCATATACACACCCCACATATGCAATCCAATTACCTAACTTATATTACTCTTAGAAAATATTTGTGATTCACGATTCACAAATCAAAACTAATATTACTGGATCATGAATTCCATTTAATTTTTCTTTGCTAGGAGAACGTGTACTACTGGCCGCAAAAAACTTTCTCACCAACTCCAGAAGCTTCAAGATAAATGAAAATTACTTTGAAATACGGTAAGCATGTCCACTAAAATGAAGCAACAGAAAACCAGTTCTGAAAATAAATTCACCTGATGGCGATTTTCTTCAGGAAGTGACCATTCTTAGAGTAGATTTGCATACGGGATCTCTCATTTCCACGGTCACAGACCACAAACTTTCCAGAATTACGCATCACAGCTACTTTGCGAGGGTACCACAGTTGGCCCTCTTCCTTGCCAGGAATCCCGAATTGGTACACAAATTCTCCATTCTTATCAAAAACTTGGATCCTATGATTGTTGGTATCTGCCACAACTATATCTTCGTTTATTCCCAGACAGAAGCCATGCGGCGAACTGAACTGTCCGTTATTGGGCCCAAGTTGACCAAACTTGCATCTGGTCAGCAAAGAGCGTATCTAATGGCATAAGCTATTTCCATCTGCATATCATAGTTGAGTGAAAATTTCACCTTATTTTCACAGGATTCAACTTGCGATTCGAGCCACGTATCGTGCCCATGAAACCACCTTGACCACCTAATGCAGATAAAACTGAAATTAAAGCAAGATGAACATAGAAACTGCCACAAAAAGACTTCTGTAAGATACATCAGTGCCATTACCAGACGGTGAGAGGAGAGAGTCATTGAGTGCGCTCAGCCCTTTCAATTGGTTGCCAGCGGAACCGTTCAGAATCGAGCTACCGTCCATAAGCGGGCTTGGGCCTCGTGAAGATACAGCCTGGCTGGAGAGTCCAGAATTGAGCAAAGATCCCAGAGCAGACGCAGCTGACTCGAGGGACGAAAGTGGTTGGAGGGATGTTGGAGATAGTGCCGGACCGGGAGTATGAGCCTCCAGGCCCCCGATGCCACTGTCCCTGCTTAGCCCGTTCACCACTTGACCGTTCAGGGTGATTTGTCCTGAGAGACGTAATCAAGTTAGCGGCGCTAACCTCGACTCGCAACGCCGTTCAGTACTCTTGTTACCTTGGTTGTTAAGCGAAATTGTGCCAAGTTTGGCCAACGCTGTCAGATTGTTGAGTGCGATGCTGTTCGCACTGACAAGGTTGTCACCGGACGTGTTGCTGATAATGTCGGCGAGAGACATGGTAGGGCTTGGAGGATTGAGAGACAAGCGGTCGCCGACAGCCAACGACGACAACTGTGACATTGTAAAGTCCGTCAGAGACGGGGAAGTAGGGAT
>WWPM01024425.1:16314-55185 GCA_023279145.1 Glomeris maerens | reverse complement strand
GTTGACGAGTTCGTTGAAACTGCGCTTCAGGTTGTCGTGGAAGTCGTACAAGTCCGGCGTTACGAGCCGACCGTCGAGAATCAAAGCCTTGTTGCAGGCTTTTACGAATTGCCTTGTAAAATAGAAAAGGAAACGGAAACAGTAAATCGGATTCGGCAACTCGGACTCACATAATAACAAACCTATAAACGTCTTTCAACGCCTTTGTCTTGTCTTTCGGATGCTGCGCTTGTTTCTTTTCGTCGAGGAACGTGTACGCGTACGCCAGCGGTCCCGCATTCACCTACCGCATTCAAATTACGTTGTATTTCGCCGTTTTACGTGTATCAAAGTACAGTCGATGATCATAACTGATTCCCTCGTATTTGTATTTTTTGACCGATTCTGATTATTTTTTGCCCGAAATTAGGATGTTCAGTAAGGTTTGTAAAAACGCAATTTTTGGCCCACGCAGAATTTGGAAACACAGAAGTGAGACGAATTTGCTCGATGACGTGAACTCGCGTTATTCACCTGCACGCTGATGCTTCCTTGCAACTTCAGCTGCAACTTCACGAGGTCCGTGGGCACGGCGTCGATGACCTCGTTCAGTTCCGCGGTCCTCGTCCGCATCTCGTCTATCGCCACTTCCAACGGCGACAGGTCCACCACTTGCTTGCTGAACACCGCGATGCGCTTCTTCACGTACGGGAAAGAGTATATCGCTGACGAAAAAGAAGAATGTGATTATAACTCGTGGAAAAAATATAAAGAAAAACGGAAAACGTACTCGTGAGGATCGTCTTCTTCTTCCACTGCTCCTCGATGGAGCCGTGCGCTTTCTTGCCGTCGAGGACGAAAGGGGTCTCGAACACGAACCTCCGGATGTTGTTGTTGCGCTCGAACTCGCAGATCCGCTCTTCGGCATCGAAATCGTCAAAGTACGGGGTCACGTGCGTCACTTGGACGTAGGCGAACTTCGGGTCCAGATCTTTCGATTCCACCTCAAAAAGGGAATGAGAAAAATGGCACGCACGCGTTTGTTAGCTTTGCTACTGCAATTATTAGTATCTATTGAATTCCTCGTAACTTTTATGAACTTTTCTCCAATTTACATGTGAATATAATAATACCCTAACAGAATCCATGATCATTTTCACGTTCTCCTTGCCGAACTTTTCGCAGAACAGATGATACAATCTCTCGGAGATCTCGGGAAGACTCGTCACTTTCGGCTCCTTGTAGATGTACTCTTTGCCCGCGTCGTCGTCGAAAAACGACTGCGAAAGCAACATACTTAAATAAATAACCATCGCACCGAAGACGATCCACAAAGAACACCGTAATATACCTGTCCGAAGAAGGCCACCCTGTAATATTTGCCAAGCAACCTTTTGCCGGAATTCCTCACGGCGTTCGCTTTGGCGCACGCGTTGTGCAGAACTTCGTAACACGCGGCCAAAGCCTCGTAGTCTTTCCTTTCTTCGTAGTAAGGAAGGATGAGTTTGTAGATGTGGCCGACGACTTCGTAACGCTCGGCTTGCTGAACGGCCACCGCGCAATGTTCCAGCAGTTCCACCAGAATCTCCTTTATTACAAAATAGAAACGATGCCGTACGAACTCGATGTATTTTGGCGGAAGCGGGGAAGATACCAACCTCGGTGTAATGCACGTCGTGAACTCCGGAGTCCTGTTTGATGCTCGTCTCGTCTCGCACGATGTTGGCCGAGATCGGTTTGAAAGCTTCGCACCCTTGCTGGAACACTCCTACACAAACACAATTCGACAAATCAAAGAGCTGTTTTCAATCGGTTAATTTTTATTTGCGCGCTATACACGGGATTACGTTATATGCGCGACACTCTTTAAGCAGTAATACCTTTTTGCCGCAAGTACTGAGCGACGAGAGCGGCGATGTGAATGTAGCAATGCGCGGCCTGCAAATAAAGTTAACACGTGGTCACTTTCTTTTCCAAACCCGGAAAGAAAAAGCCTCTCGCCTCGGTAAAGTCGCCGTTCTTCTGGTGGTTCTTGGCCATGCTCTCGAGCCAAGTCTTCCTGAGCTCGGGAGTGGCCGCGTAGCTGTTGGCCAGGCTGTGCTGCAGGTCTATGAGCATCTCGGGATCGTTCTCGTGTTCCCTCATCTGGGCCGTGGCCATCAGCACCGTCCGGATCCGCTTCGTGAGATCCTTCACCTCGTTCGGAAAGGCTGCACATTCCAATTTCAAGCGTATTTCTCAAAAAACGTAACCGAACACGATACAGTTCCCCTGATATGCGAGCGGAATAAAATTCAAGTACGGATTTGATGTCCTTTATAGACTACGCAATAAATAAAGTTGGTCTATAGTACTTCCATTTCTCCCTATACAAAAGGAATTCTGAACATTCAAGGCTTTCGTTCTGCTAGAATGCGGGCAAACCTCTAAAATGAATAACCGGATTTCCCAAATGACTTACAACCTATAAACAGTGTGAAAATCCTTCCTCATTTGATACAAATTAGGGTGTATAGTCTACATGGACATTAACAAAATACAGGGTGTCCCAAAAAGACATATACGCTCTTTGGGGCGTCATAACTCGGCAACGAAATGAGATAGAAATACGAAGTCTGTTTTATTTTATGCCGTGAAGTTCCTCAAACCCTTGTTGTTATCCTTCTCAACTTTCATTGAATGCATTATAATGAACAATAAAACGAATAATATAATCGCTTCAGCCCTGAAATAGACAATTATTCGTTTCATTGTTCACGAGTATAAAGGATTATTTCTCCGAGCTGTATAATTTTGAGAATTCTGTTGCCAAATCTCAGATTAATAAAATAAAGTACAAAGACATCATTTTCACCAAGTTGCTAGGCATTCACGTGTTATCATTACTTGCGAGTGATAACTCCTACGACCAATAACCGAAGATGGGCTCAAAAATAAGAAACCGAATTTGGTAAACATACTAACTTGTCGCGTGCATCGCTTTGTCGGTGTTCGCGTAGTTGTTGATGCTCGAAAGGCTCTCCTGAAAGCGGCTGTTGTTGATGCCGGTCACCTCGCCGAGGAGCTGCGACACGGAAATGATCACCTGTCCAAGTGCCAAAGTCCGACATTTAAATAACAAATTAACGCAAGGTTCGACTCCCCAATGTTCTCTAAGGTACCGTGAAAACTACACCTTCAACACCTACATACCTGCAGGTGAACCCTAGTCAGTCCTTTCCTCTCCGTGAACTCGTAGTTGCTCCTCATGAGGAGGTAGAGCAAAGCGCACGCTTCGTTGCGCGTAGTCGATAGCCTCGAATTGCAGCACTTGAGGATCTCGTAACAGAGTCGGCCGCACAGGGATCCGTTGCCGAGGAACAGAGCTTTCTGGAACTTATTGATGAACGACCTTAGCGCCGCGAACACGTGACACAGCAACTTCTCCGACTGGCCGACTTGGAGGAACGACACGTAGATGTCGAATACTCTTCTCATGGTCGCGTTATCCCCGTCGTATTGCACGAGCTGCCCCTGGAAATTTCCATTCAAACATCATCTCCGTTAATAACTATTAGATTCAAGGTAAATACTGCTGAACTGGATGTAAAAACGAACTGATTGAGCCAGCGTTACGTATTAAACTGGTCATAAAAGCAAATCTCATCAAAATACAACTGATGCAATCCAATGGAAATCAAATACAATTTAATAGAATATTACGAGTACAAAAGAAAGTTTCCATTTCCCTGTAAAATTAACCGCTAATTATTAAACTGTCCTCGTGAAATCTTATCAAGCTTTTCGTTAAGAAACCCCGGGTCATTTGCCGGACCGAGAAAAAGTTGCACGGAGAAAAGACACGAGAGCAATTACTGCATATGGAACCGAAAGATGAAATAACCTTGAAGTGCACGCAGTAGATTCCCAGTACGTCCAACGCGATAAGTCCCACTTCGGTCGCCATGTTGGCTTCGAGAAGAGCGCGGTACAGCGAATCGGGCTCGACGCTCGGGTCCGCTGCCGTATTAATTAAAGGACCGTTGACGAGCGAATTCAGGGAGAAGAAATAAATACGTGTGACGAGAGAAACGTGTTTTCGCAACCTGCGCCGCGCGATGCTTCGTTGCCCGAACTCAGGGTCCTCCCGGTCGTAGAGAAATGAGGAGGGGCCATCCTGGCGGGAAGAGTTAGGGCTTTCGGAGGGGCCGCGGCATTCCTCTTGGCTTTGTCCGCGATCAGTTTCTTTCCGAGGTACTTGAAGTTGTGCAGACATATTCTTACAAGAAAACAAAACACCGATTTCACATTTCCCAACCAAAACCTCGTGAGAATTTCAATTCACGATGTACTCACTCGATGACGTGAAAGAAATCCAAGAGATCGTACTCGGAGCATTGCTGCCACCAGCCGATCAGCAACTCTGCGGGGGGAAAAACGAAGCGTCAAATTCCCCGATCCGACGAAAACGACTTTCAAGTCACACACCTTCGTTTACGTTCTTCACAACGTACAAGAAACAAAGCAGGAGGTCCGTAACCTCGCTCTTGTCCAGTTTATCGTAGCGAACCGTGTTCTGTCCGCAGAACGGCATCGACTGCGACCTGGGAAATCGAAACGCCCACGGAAACGTAAATGTCAAGAGACAACCTCGTTTTTCGTATAAACATTGTATTTGTCGGCAACCTGCTGTGACACTTGGTTTGATCCGAGACGAGTTTGGCGTCGGCGAGATCGACCTGCGAATTGTTGGTGCTCTTTGCGGACAGAGTAGACGAGGAGCTTTGCGTGGAACCGTCGGAACCGTCACCTCCGGAACCCTGAGACACGTCCACTAGACCCAAACAAACAAAATAGAACCAAACTTCAATTACTACCTTCAATGCCCCCGAGTAGCTAAGAGGCGAGGTTGAGATGCCGCAAGGGCAAGTTCTACGGTCAAAGTGATATCTTACATTGCCCCGCGATCATGGACAAGTACGTCGAGTCCCTCTGGTGCCGGGTCGGTGTTCTGTCCGACTGGGAACTGGTCTCGGACGGGAACCTGTACGCGGTTAGCCTTTGCGAGTTGAGAGGCGTGGCGATGGCCGCCAGAGGAGCCGAGCCGACCGAGGAAGGCGTGGAGTGAGAGTTAACGGAGTTAGAGTGGGGCCAAGTGCCCGAGTTCCTCGAGGAGGAGCCGCAAAGGCTGTCGTTGGACACCGTGTCCCCGTGATTGGCGGCGACCGGCACCTGCAACCCGGGTTGGTAGTCGAGTCGGTTCAGGTTTTCCAGCACGATCGTCATGAACGGAAGGTACAGCGATGCGATCCTCGCTTGCTGGGCCTGGCGGCGATTTTCACAATTAAAACGCAACATCATCATCATCGGCAAACCAACTTATCCCATATGCATCTAAATAATTTCAAAAGGAACCCGAGGGGATCTAGCGCAGCAATGACGACAATTAACTTTCTTAGCTAGATCATTCTTAAGGTTAAAATTTACGTGTTCTACGTACGTAGATAGAAGTAGGAGAAAAATCCTCGACTCGTAAGAAGACAAAGGCAATAAATATATCTTGTATATTCTCTTAACCCTTTTTGGGCCTATTGGGACTTTAAAAGTTTCCCAACTTCACTTACGACTCTCAATATAATGCACACCAATAAACGGATAAAGGGATTTATAATTGGTAATAAATTATTGCATTCCAATTCTAGGTGAGACTAGATAATAAAAATTGAAACACAATACAGTATTGTTCAATTATAATATATTTGGCTTGAAACCACATTCTTTTTAAAACCCATTAGGGCCTTTTTGGATTAAAGACAAAAGACCCACTTCAGATGTTCTTAAACTGCAAGATTTAAACGGGTTATAATGTACACATGTATTTTGAAAGTGCTCGTAAACAGTTCGCGATAAGTTTCCTCTTCCTTCTTTTCAACTCCGGACTATACTGCATAGGTCCCAATTGATTCGGATAAGGAGGCAGGAGGCCCTAGCTGTTAGTGGGTTTTCACTTTATCGAAAAATTAGAAAAGCAGGGGGAACCTTGCTCTGGTATCGGTCGTCGAAGCCGTGTTTCGCCAGCTGGTTGCGGAGCACTCCGACCGCTATCTTCCTCACGTCCCTGACTTCGCAAAGGGCCGAGCGGACTTCTTGGAGGAGCACGCCGACCAGGAAGTGATTGCGGCAGAATTCTTCGGACAGTCGGTACTCGTGCTCGAAATCTGCACGCCGCGGGGTCAAGAAACGAGGAGTTAACGTCCACTTTCTTACGCTCGCACTTAGATACGGTAAACCCGATTCGATGCAACAACGAAAACATTATTTGCTTTATCATTATTATACTATTTCAAATTCAATCGATTGTGGAGGACTATGAGCTTCTTGATTGAAGCAATAAGACGATAAAATCCCTTTCTCACAGATAAAAAACACACCGCGCGTGTTTATTTGAAGACGACTAGTTTCGACTCCGTTCACGGAGCACATCATCGGGTCGAAAATCTTTACGACCGACTAACAAAGGATAAATCCCACTTAAAATTACATTTAAATCAGCCATCCAATGTCGAAATACCTCAACATCCCATAATTCTACTTGATTGAAGAGATTACTGTTAACCTTAGTTTTGAATTTTCAGTTATCTCGATCACGTATTCAAATGTTAACATTTTCTCGTCAAAAAGGAGTTCCTTCCCGTGTCATCGTGCTGATTTCTTTTACATCATGTCCTTATTATTGGAAAGTTATGAAATTTCGTGCGCAAGAATAGCAAGGTTTACCGTATCTGAAATCGTATTTTGCAATGGTGAGAAAAATGAACATAAAGCACAGCAACGACAAAAAAAGCGATGCAAAATCTACAACTTTAGCTGAAACTATATCATCGGCAGCAGACTAAAAGCAACAAAAAATTGCAAATAGCCCAAATAAACCTGGCAGCCAGGCAACAGAAAATGCAAATTAATCTTTGCAATTACGTGTTGAAATGGTAAAAAAATAAATGCATAATTATTCTAAATAAATTAATAGATGACCAGCAAATGCTATTATACAGCACTATTTAAGCGATGGGTGTGATGATCTTATTTAACGTCTTGTGTTCTTTTTTCTTACCTGGACCCGAGCCGCCAATACCCTCTGCGGACAATCGCGATAAACGAAAGAAAAATACACCAATGTCACTTTCATTCCCGCTAATTACAATTGTTACAGACGTTTCATCTGCGCCTGAACCGATCAGTCAATCGAGTAGTTTTAGAAATCGCACCTTTCATGTTGCGAGTGTGTCCGGTCGTCGGACCGCGTCTCAGCAACGGCAGGTTCAGCGAGACGTAGTGTTCGTGCGACACGATGATCTGCAGGAATTCAAACTTATACTCTTGTAGAACCTGCGAAAACGGCCAACGAAACCGAAATGAATCGGGGAGGAGATTGGAGAGTAGTAATCACAACGCTTTTGCGATCGCTAGCGATCTTACTTTCGGGTCCCCGACGTTGAACTTGTCCACGTAAAAATTGACGAGCTTGAACGCGAAACCACGATCCATGAAGTTGAGGCATTTCTATAGGAACAGTTAATAAACAGACCTACGTTAATAGGGACTTTGTCGGAAGAAATGACTATAGACTGCACCGGAGGTGTGCTGCACCGTTTGCAGTTTGAAATACAACTAGATGTCAAATAAAAACACACATAGTGTTTCAACATTTGTGAGAAAAGGATCTTTTTGGATTATTTCAGGTACAGAATCGTATGTAGTAACTTGCCTTAATGAAGAATGCCAAGCTTCGATTAGCCATCCTCGTCTCGGTTGGATTCTCTTGGAATTTTTGCGTTATGTGCGGAGCCAACGACTGCAGTAGATTTTGGACGCGGAACTGATATTCCGACTGGAAACGCTCGTGCCGGTGCATCTGTCGATCAAGAAAAATACCAAATGAACTAAATAATCAGGATTGTTGCTACTGCATTCGACTTTCAAATTTCTTCATTTTTCCTTTAAAATATCAGACTTCCATAGACGGGGGAAAAATGAAAATCGTACGAATCAATTACATTAATTTCATTCCTTTTCATTACATAAATAATGTAGTAAACTCCTGAAATTGTGTCAGAACAAGGAATTCCCTGAAATTTCTAATCAAATTCCCTGACACAATACATAATAACAAATCGTAAAAGGAATTGCACAATTACAAATGCTGAACGGGAATACGGACACGCAAAATTACATACCGCGGGGATTCCTTTTTGGATTTTTGTAAGAACAGAACATTATATTTCTCCGGGTTTTCCAGGTGAGTCGCAACGAAGACAACGCATCGCAAAATTAATTCCACTATCGCAAAAGTTCACAACGAAATCGAACAGGTTTACCGAAACATAAAATCAAATTTTGAAAAAAGAGGAAAACATTGCCGAAAACTACGTGTAACTTGTCGATCGCGCGGTACGGAAATCGTTCTCACTTTTATTTTATTTGCGGTTATCAGATGCTGGGCCATGCTCTTGATGATAATCTGGAAGAAGAACCAAGCGTGTTTGAGGAACTTGTTGACCACCAGGAAGTCCGTGTTGGCCGGCCGCAACATCATCGTCAAACTCTTGGTCAGTTCCTCGTGGACCGTCGTCTTCCTCGTCGCGTCGGTCGGCTCGGTGACAAACACGTACTGCAACGCGACCCGTAATCGATTTACAGTATCCGAAATAACCAACTCGTTTCCAAATAAGAAAATATACAAATCCCGCACCTTAATGTACGTATGAAGGATGTCCATCTTCTTCGCCTCGTGAACCTGATTCACGATATGCACGAGGACGCGGACCGTGTTCAACGCGATGTCTTCGCTCACCGTCCTCACGAGAAGGGAGAATAACTGGTTCAAGATGGTCGGCAGGAAGCTGACCAGTGTGTAGACGTCCACCGCGTGCAACACCTGGGAAAAAACAACAACAAGCGCGAACAGGAAAAATCAGAAACAAACAAGATTTTCAAAACAACGGGTTTATAAAAAAAACACGTAGGAATAACTTTGCAAAGAATCAAGCCTTGAAAAAGTGCAAAACTTTAACGATATCATATTGATTCATGCTGATTCTGGAAAGTGAAAATTGATGCAGTGATAAGAGCGCAAAACTCATGCCAAGTGATTCTCCGTTTCGTTCAACCTCCGAGTGAAAATGTGGTAAAGCGAGAAAAAAGCACCCAACGTTGCACTTAGTTTTGTTATAATGTAACTTTATGAAAACAATCTTTAAGCTTATAAAAGAAATTATTCATGTACTAGTTATAAATGATATCCACGTACTTCGTTTATCAGCTGGTAAAAAAAAATTACTCAATTTACTTTTCAAATTTTCCACACGGTTTAGATCATTTCATGCAAAAGAATTTACAAACCCGTATCGGTTCACTTTCTTTTAACTCGTTCAACTGCCACGTGCCGTGCTTGCGATTCATTCATTCATTCATTTCTTCTTTTGCACAAATACATACACCGAATCCGTTTACAAATCCCGCAACGTATATACGCAGCCAACATTTACGCGTTAAGTTTTCACACGGAAGAGAAAAGACATTCAAAATAATAGAGCAAAGGACAAAATACGAAACCTTCAAAGCCTTGGTAATCTGCTGCGTTGCCTAGATAGAATAAATAAACGAAGAAATAAATATATACATCGGTTAAAAAACGAAGCCCGGCCCGCGATTCAAAGTATAACAGAACTGAAACGACGCGCAAGCGAAACAAAAAAGGTGTAGGTTAATATAGTTGTTAAGTGTGTAGTTAGTTAGTAAAGTCCAATTTGCAGCTGTAAATGCAACTTACCTTGAGGTACATGCCTATCTCGCGTCCAATATCTGAGCCGGTCGATGCTCTGTTCCCATCGGACTATATTAATTCATCACCAACACCAACTACATGTTAGCTCAGTTCTTACATAATAGTACAGGCAGCCCGGTAAAATAAGAAATGGAAAGAGGAATCTTCAATACGAAAGAAGCTAAACTCGATTCGTGAGAAACCCACATTATAAGGATCATGCAGTGATATGAGATAATTTAATATATTTGTTTGAACTAAGTTCGCATTG
This sequence comes from Glomeris maerens, assembly GCA_023279145.1. Lineage (NCBI taxonomy): Eukaryota > Metazoa > Arthropoda > Diplopoda > Glomerida > Glomeridae > Glomeris > Glomeris maerens. The sequence continues at coordinate 45,133 of WWPM01024425.1, read as the reverse complement.
TTCAGCTGTGCTCAGGGAACTTTTTTAACTAATTATCTTAAATTTTGAAATATTCCCAAGTGATATTAGGGGCCATCCACAAATGATGTCACGCTCCTATGGGGGGGTCTGAATAATTGTGACATCATGCTTTTTAATTATCATGTCATTTTGCACTTTTGGGTGCATATTCAGTTTGTGCTGTAAAACCAGCGCTTTGACATTAAATTGTTGAAACCGGCTCAAAATGCCTATTTATAGGCCGGAGTTCATCTGCCATTGGCTGTCTTCACTGTGGACTTCAATAATTATTAATATAAACACCTTCACTTGCATATTGTTATTTCTTAGATCACTAAATAAATACATAACTTATTTTGAAATCAGCAGATAATTGTAAATATTAGATTGATAATTAGGCCCCATATAATTAATTAATAGATTCCCGTCCCCGTGCGCACCGGTTTTTTTAAGCAAAAAAATATTTATTCATTAAAATACGCCTGAAAAAGCAACAACTCTACCCTGTGTCCGCGTCAACATACAAAAACACGAGTCACATCGTTTTATAGGCGAAACTATTGGAGATTTGGTGATGATGATCAGGGCTAAGGCATCGTGACGAGATTTCAGCGCCACTTCGCGTTCAAATTAATTGCGAGTTAGAATAAAGAATAAAAATAAAAGCCGCACGCGCGCATGCATTTTTGTCGATTTCCTCCCGGGAACCTATTAATTCATTATATGGGGAAAAAAAAAAAAAAAAAAAAAGGGGGGGGGGGTCCTAAAAATTGTGACATCATTTTTAGGGGCCGGGGGTCAGACGTTGCGTGACAATGCGTGACATGGGGGAGGGGAGGGGGTAAAAAAGGTCAAATTTAGCGTGACATCATTTGTGGACGGCCCCTTACACGGTTCTTTTATAGTTTGGGCTCCACAAAGACGTACTTGCGAACACACCCTGTATATTATTTAAGATCACATGGGGTTTTCCTACTTACCGTACTTCTACAATGCAAAATACAAGTGCAATTGCAAAGCATGCAGTGTGAATTAAAAGTGTTAAGTGTGTTGTTAATTTTTTACTCACACCGGCCTCGGCAGATTTTGGGTTATTGGATGAGCAGAAAGGGGAACGTAACGAAGGCCACGAACACACCAAGTCGCACCGCCTCGACTGCAACTCATCCTTCGGCATAACGAGACGCGAAACGATCAGACGCGACAAGCGAACGCAATACAATCCAACCTGTCTATCTCGAAATTCCGCAAAACTCCCTGCATTTACAATCTCGTGAACTTCAAAGGAATATGGGAATTTACCTTCAGATTTTTGCACGTCTCTACGTCGTTCGCCGGCACTTTGAAGTCCACCAACTTCTGCGCGTGGCTGAAGAAATTGTGCAGGTGTTGATCCTTTGGAAATTTTACCCCAAAAAGAAACACGGGAATTACGAACAAAAATAACAAAATCGATCCGTTTTACGTCTCTTATAAATTAAATCATTTCATCGAGTCGACACGGTACTTGTACACGATGGAAGGGAAGTCATAACGTACCTTCGTGTAAACTGTAGATACTAGTTTGAAGTCCACCCTGAACAGGGGCTTTTGTCCTTCTACCCATCGTATTTCCGGACCGGAGTACTGCGGTTAGCAAAACGTTGTAACGGTACACGGTTAAACTACGTCAAAAAAAGATAATGAAACTCACGCCTTTGCCGAGCCCTAACGGCTCGCAAGTCGAGTAACCGGCGGGAAGATGGCTCGCGACCGGCAAGACGGTCTCCTCCGTCGTCGGTCTGTTACGCGTACCGACTAACGTTAGCCGACTACTTTAAATAACGCGAAGGATAATACAAGAATCACGCTAACCTGCCCTTGCGCAGTATGGGCATCCACGCGTAACCTACTGGCATTTCGACAGCCTGGTCCTTGCGCTTGGCACCTTTGGGGGGTTCGCAGCTGACGTGCAGGAACGTGAAGAGCACGTGATGCCTGTCGTGCAGCTGAACCGGAAGCGCGATCTTCACCTGTGGCGTTTCGTAAATTCAGTTGGGAATACGTTCAAAGGGGGCCTGTTCGGGGAGGGAGGGAGAAGACGTACTTCTTCGTAGAAATCGGGACAGGTGTTGTGATGGACGACCGCGCACCGGGCTTGCGTCGCGAAGATCGGTTCGCCGGGATTGCCGCGGATGCACTGCGGTATGTAGATGTATAATCGTTTGGTTACTAGGGGAAGAAAGAAAGATGGCCGCGTGCGTACCTTGAGTGGCTGAGCTCCTTCCTCGTCACTGTCGCGGAATTCAATTACGCAGGCTATATTTCTCGCCTGGAAGGGGAAATAGGGTTCGGATGAAATGCGGTTCAAAGTATATATAAAGTAACAGAAAACAGTTCCAAATAACTGCAATAATTGTACTTCGTAGTAAATGAAATGAGTGTAATTTCAATAACTGCACTTTATATAATTGTACTATATTGTAAGAACTAATAACTGCAACAACTGCAATAACTGTACGTACTTCGTAGTAATTGTAATTACTGTAACAACTGTAGTAACTAATAATTGTAATAACTGCAATTTATAATAATTGTAATGACAAAAAAAGAAGAAATTAACTCGCAATTGTACTTCCAAATAAAAGCAACGATATTATTAATTCAGCTTTCAAATAACGAAAATAATAATGTTAATTTGAACCAATCGCTGTAATAATTGCGAGTAAATAATGGTTATTCCAAATAAGCGATTACAACTCTTTAAACCCGTCACTTTTGAGCCCAATCCTAACAAAAAAACCCGGTCACAAAGTTAACAAATCTACCGGAAGACGCGCGTGTAAAACTACGAGACTTGCCTTGGTGAAGTGCTTCTGCGTGTCGTACTTCAAGGATTTGGGGAAGACGTAGAAATTGTTGGTGTACGACACGAAGGGGTAACCGTCCGACGCGCACTCGGAAGGGAACTCCTCGACCTCGAAAGTCGGGTCCGCGTTCGGGGGGTAGGGAAAGGGTCGGACGGGAACCAGAGAAGGCGTAAGCGAGTCTGAAACGCGTTTAACAACGCAATTAAATATATATATTATATTTGTAAAAAAGCAAGAGAAACTTACTCGAAATTGGCGCGTTATCACATTTTTCAACAACAACTTTAATACTGCCAGGTATCACTCCCAGCCGATTAACTTTGTCCGGCCTGCAACGAAACAGCGCGTCTATACTTAGGGCACGTTCACTATACTAGGGGTGGTTTACTCACTTCTTCAGATCGGCCAGGTGCTTGACGAGGTCCTCGTCCGACAACTTGCACCCGTCCTGCCTGTAGATGGCCCCGAACTCGGACGCGGTGTCCAACTCTCCCTGCGCGGAGCGGAAGACGGGCCTCGCCGTCCACGCGAAGGGCATTCGGTACTGGCCCAACCGCTGGCAGCACGACCGGATCACCTTCTGCAGCTTGTTGCTGACTCGCGCGTCGCCGGCCTTCGAGTACATCTCGGCCGCTTGCGAGATCGACCCTTGGAGCACCTTCTCGATGCGCACCACCAGGTAGATCTCGGGGTCCGGGTGCGAGACGTTGAACACGGCCTGTCGTGTTAAGAAAAGGCTTACGCAAAGCGCTTCCTTAGCACTTCAAATAAGAGGTCGCATTAACCTGTTTGGGATACGCGAGCCACTCCTCGCTCAGCTCTCCCTTCTCCTTGTCGTGGCCGTTCGTGGACACGGACCCGTTGGGCCCTTCCGACGACAGGGCGCCGTTCGCCTGATGCGCTTCCGACTTGCGCTTCTGCTGCTGCCCTTTCGGCAGCAGGTTGCGCACGTGGCACCGGTTCAGGTCGAACTTGAAATCCTCGGACAACTTCTTCCCGTTCTTGGCGTCGTACAGCGCCATGGTCGTGAAATACGGTTCCAGCTAGCAACGGTAAATCAGATATCCCTTTTAGTCTTTCCGTTACATACTACGTGGTAAAAAGAGACACTCGTCTTGTAATAGGGGATAATGTAAACAAACCTGCGTCTGACTTCCTCTGTCCGACTCGACGGGAACGAAGAGACGGAAGCGGAGACTCTCGCAGCGCACCGCGAACCTCGTCCCGAACCGATCCCTGTAAACGTTCACGTTCGGCTCGTCCGGTTCCACCGTCGGTTCGGGAGTCCGCTGAAAGCGAACGCGACGTACCGCGGAAATGTAACAAACAAAAAAGAAAGATGCGAGGACGAAATGAATGTACCGACCGGCATCTCGGGGGAAATGGAGAACACTTTCTGGCGGCTTTCTTTGCGAGCGGCGGCTATCGAGTAATCGGATTCTTTGGCGTATTTCATAAGCTCGGGGTTGCGGCTGTGCTCCAGACTCTTGAGGGTTCCGCGGTTCTCCGGGGTCATCGGCGGACTTCCCTCTACGCGTTCCACCGACAACAAAGCGTTTGTTCGTTTCGAATCGAATTATACGTAATTTCCCCAGTGTTTGTGACCAAATAGTAATCGCAAACGCAGAGGACTACAGGGATACTTTAAGGACAAAACATAGTAATATCTATATTTAAAGTTTATACGGTAATAATGCAAACATTTACATCTGGTTTTCTAGATTTTTCGAAATATTTGGCAAAGTATTGCTTGCTTGGGTGACTTATTTGGTGAGACTTCTTCCTTTTACGTTAAGAATTGGGATCTAAGTTTTGTTTATTTAATTCCCCGTTTCCTTTAGCGGTCTTCTTTCTATCGCCGTGATGACAGCTCGCTGATGAGCCGAAACTAGTTGGGATTTCGATGGATTTCCCCCGTTGTTTGGCGTAATACGTAATAATAATTTCACCTCTCGCGTCCGGGACTAGCCTCCGATTGATCTCTTCCTGCTTCGAGCTCTGGATCACCGTGTTGATCTTCGCCAACCAATCGTCCAGCTCCGGTTCGTTCTCGGCCGACAAGACGTAGGATTTCTGTCCGCTCTGCATCCTCAGTTCGAAGCTGTATTTTCCACGCTTCGAATTCTAAGCGCGGAGGAATCAAACCCGATTCAAAAATCCGTCCGCTTCACGCTTAATTAACGGGTCGAAAAAATTCACCCGCACTACTTCGCTACACAACTCCATAGAAATGGCAAACTTGGGATCGTTCTTCTTGTCGTCTTTGAAGAACTCGAGCATGTAAGACCCGTCGCCCACTTGTCTTAGGAACACGAACCTTCTCTTGAAAGACTACAATTCGATTAGAAACGAAACTAAATTACTACAAAAACACAATTAAGACTTAAAAAAAAATTGGTCGCGATCGCAATACTGACTTTTGTGGCGATACTCGCGATGAAGCTGTCGTGCCCGGTGTCGGGACCTTTCAGCAAATAACCCTGCTTCGTGATCTGGCTGCCGGCCCTCGTAATTTCCTGCGCAAGGAAAATTACGTACCAATCTGCCCCCCGAAATACCGAACCCGATTAACCGTACGGTACTCACGTCCGCTCTCTCGTCCAGCATCGTGTCAACCTCGTACACTTGATCCTCCAAACCGTCCGCTTTCGGCACTCTAGCGTCGAAAAATCGCAAACAACGCGTTAATCCTTATTTTTCTCTAATCTTGAATTATAAGCGTGAAATTACTTTGGCAACTGAAGGTAACTTCCAGCATAGGCACTGTACTTGTAGTGGACCACGTTGAAGTTGGATGTGTACGTACGGATGCATTCCTGCACGAAGAGGTCCTTCGCTTCCTGAAGGGCCACGCCGGGCACGGTCGGTTTCGCCGTGCGGTACCTTTTCGGCAACACTTCTTGCTGCGAAGAAAGAAAGGTATAATTACACGTCAACCTGTTCAAACTGAAAATGAACAGGTACTGACCGAGACGTCGTCGGCAGGATACAGAAGCATCTCTCGCTGCGGATCATTGTGAAGGATCGTCTGGTTCTTGATCACGTAAGACTCGTAATCGAGTGGCTCCACGAGACGAGGTTTCGCCTGAAATAAGAAATGATAAAGAATTAGAATCTTATAAACGTTTATTAGAACTAGACAAAATGAAACTGTTGCAGATATGATTGATTTCAGCTGTAAAATTAGAATTCTCACAGAAATACGAAATAATAACTTAATTAGAAATTTGTTGCGACTAGATAAGAAACGAAATGTTACAACTTCATTGGAAATTAGGCTTCAAGGTGACCTGACATGGCAATTGTCGGCATTTTTAATATTTATGAAATTTGAAGGAAATATATTGCACATAATGTGGGACCTTCCTGCAAATTTTCAGATTTTTCTGCGCAGCCATTTTCAAACTGCGAGCAGTTGAATCTGCTACAGCAGAGTGACAGTTAGCAGGTGTAGATAGGGAGATGCACCTGCTAAGTGTCAAATTTCTACATGTATGGGTGCCATCCGTAGCAGTAAAAGGCTGTGTTTTTACAACCAGAAACACAACATCTGTAATAAGGCATGATGCTGTTTAAAATGCACAAAACTGGTTTGAGCAAGTAGGCTTTCCATACTTGGAGTCAACGCGTCATTGAGTGACGTCATCAACTCCAATTTGTCTCCAAATATCTCGTGAAATAATTTTATTAAAAAAATTCCAAAAAAGTAGTTTCCTTATTTTGTGGTGATTGTTGTACAGTGTCATTTTCAGGATATGTTACAAAACCTTGTCAGGTCACCTTTAACTTCATCAGAAATCGGTTTCAACTTTATCAGACATTGGTTTTAACTTTACTTCATTAGAAATTGGTTTCAGCTTGATTAAAAATTGGTTTTCACTTGATTAGAAGTTCGTTTTAACTTGATTAGAAGTTGGTTTCAACTTTACTTCATCAGAAATTGGTTTTAACTTCATTAAAAAATGGTAGCAACTTGATTATAAAGTTGGAACTTCATTAGAAATTGGCTTTAACTTGAATAAAAATTGGTTTTCACTTGATTAGAAGTTGGTTTCAACTTTACTTCATCAGAAATTGGTTTTAACTTCATTAAAAAATGGTAGCAACTTGATTAGAAAGTTGGAACTACATTAGAAATTGGCTTTAACTTGAATAAAAATTGGTTTCAACTTGATTAGAAATTGGTTTCAACTTGATTAGAAATTGGTTTTAACTTCATTAGAAATTGACTGCAACTTGATTAGAAACAGCCAGGACTTTTTCCCCCACCCTGTATATTAATCTGCCTTGGAAATTAAAGCCAAGGTTTCCTTTCCTCCCTTCCGAAATAACTCTTTCAACTCTGGTTTCTATCATCTTACTTTCTCAAGACGTCCGACCACACCAAAACACATTTCCAACAACATTTCAAAATTTTATATATTTCCAATGCAATAAAACACCAAACCTGTCATAAAATAAAAGCCCCCCCAAAAATCCTACAATGAACACAATACAGCTATCAAAAATGACCTAATAAAACTTTCTACTTCCGCATTTTCAACACAAAGCAAAAATCTAAATTAAACTGTAAATATCCAGGAAATAGTTTCGTTATTGTCATGTGTATTGGATACTTGAATAACTGTTAAATGGTCAATAAACTGTTAAATGCTGGATAAAGCCAAGTGTTCATTGAAAAGTTGTATTTGGCCTAAATAAACGTGATTAGTAGATTGTTCAATGACAATTTATTAAGTTAAACGACGAATCAGAGTGAAATTTGTAACAGATACCAAAGTATTTTTTAAAGTACTGACCAAGGCAAGGTGATCAGTTAAAAAGACAGTTTACAATTTTGGACAAGTTCCAGTAGCAATGGCCCACTTAGAAAACACTAATTTGCAGCTACAAAATAAATACTTCCAGTTAAAAACAAGAAAAAGTCTCTATATACAGGGTGGGGAAAAAAGTCTTGCCTGTTTGGAAATAACTTTGACAGCGATGATTCTAGGTGACTTATGAGTGTGAACAAAGTTGGTCTACACACACTGGGGGACATCTGGCTATAACGTCCAACTTGACCTTGACGCCCGATTTCAAGGCCATTCGAAATCTAATTATGTTAGTTTTGCCGACAGGGGCGTAGTTTTCAATTTAGGAAATGTTGCCAACCATATTCTGAGCATTTTGGTGGAAACAGATTTGAAATCGGGCAACAAACGGAGCAGATATCGAAGCAAATGGTTGTCATGCAGGGAATATTTCAAGGGGCAGCGCTACAAAATAACCTGTGCCATATCCGCTGTGTTTCTTGACCCACTTCAAATCTGTTTTCACCAAAATGTTCAGAATATGGTTAGCAACGTTTCCTAAATTAAAACTACGCCCCTATCTGCAAAACTAGCAAAATTAGTTTTTGAATGGCCTTGAAAACGGGCATCAAGGTCAAATTTAACGGAACAGATATAGATGCCCCCCCAGTGTGTAGACCAACTTGGTTCATACTCAGAAGTCACCTAGAATCATGGCTGTCAAAGTTATTTCCAAACAGGCAAGACTTTTTCTTCACCCTGTATATACATGTACTCAATCATCTCTGACCTCTTTAATCTAAGTTTTCTGTACTTTAAGATTGCAGATCCTTTAATCCACCACAGATCTTTTTATACTTCATTATCACATCTAATACTCTAATCACATCTAATCAATCCCTACATAAGCTAGTTTTTCTAAAGTCAATCTACTTCGATTAACAGACAGCAAAATGTCACATAAACTGAAATGAAAATCACGAAATTATAACGAATCGAAAAACAGACCAATTTGTGAATTTGGTTCATTTCCAGATTAGATTTTCAAACCATGTTGAAATCCAATTGAATATTGTACCACAAAGAAACCCAATCCTGTTTCTTTTCCGTTTCCAGATGACACAATTTCATCTAAGAGATGACTGACATTATTCAGGAAGACAGCAGAAGAAAAAAAACACAACTATTTTACCAGATTCCCACAACATTTGGCTTAAATTTCAAACATCAATTCTTCGAATTACAAAATTTACATTCCTATTAATTAATCTTTTAATTCTATTTGCATACTTAGTTTCTTTTAAGTGACAAGTATACACGAAATTATGGATATACCTCTTACAGAGAAAAGTTATTATTATCACACAGCTGTTTGGCCAAATATTTTCTTTCGTACAGAGACAAATGCGCCCCACGTTTTCCTTTGTAGGTGTTGTAAATTTTAAATGGCTGCAAATTACATTTTTAATGTTTGGTGCATTTGTAAAACGTGTTGTTTAAAAGTTTTTTTTTTTTTAAACTGTTGTTGCTGCTGCTGCACTTCTGCTCATTTAGAAATAATTAATATGATCACGGATGTTTCTTGTTGCAATGAATGCATGAACTGCTGCATATCACATTTGTGAAATATTGGACGTTGATGACACCTGTGTTATCACAAAAGCAACAATAAATTCTTTAATAATTATTCACTCATCACACAATATCTAAATAGTATTTTGGGTTACGGCATCCGTTACCTCGTAATATTCCGTATTATGTGCCACAATTTTGTTGAATTGCGTACAGTATACGAGTTCGCATTATTTTCCCACTGGGGGAACCTGGGGGAACTTTCCATCAACGCAACTCCACGCCAGGCCGCGCCGCGCCACGCCGCTCCAATCCAAGCCGCGCCACGCCACTCCACGCCACTTTAGGCCGCGCCATTCCAGGCCGCGCCACTCCAGGCCGCGCCGCGCCACGCCACTCCGCGCCGCGCCAGGCCGCGCCACGCCAGGCCGCGCCGCGCCACGCCACTCCAGGCCGCGTCACGCCACTCCAGGCCGCGCCACGCCGCGCCACGCCACGCCACTCCAGGCCGCGCCACGTCGCGCCACTCCACCCTATTCCATGCCATGCCGCGCCACTCCTCGCCATACAACTCCATTCTACGCCAGGCCTGCCACTCCCATTGTAAATGGGCGCAAATTATTTTTAAATTTTTAGTGCATTTGTAAATCGTTTTTTAAAAGGGTTTTTATTTTGTCATTATTTTCTCATTATTTTCTTAAACCTTCACCTCAATCTCCACCAATCACTGTATATGTGCTTTATAATTAGCAAATTTATAAAATTTAATACTCGTTTTAAAAAGTTACAAAGTTTAATTCAAGGATTTATTTGTTGTTAGGCGTCCAAACGCATATTTGTTTGTGTTTTTTTGTAACATTTTAGACAGTTCCACATCCTTCCAGTGCTCTTCAAAAGTTGTCAATTGTTTATTGTATACAAAATACCTTTTCCGTTATGTTTTGGTGATAAAAGTGCGATACCCTCGTAACATATTTCAAGGTCAACCGCGGCATTTCCATTCATCGTCATCAATCTATCCAATTCACTAATTTTCTTCAATATTATTGGCATATGCGGACATACGAATTGAATCACCCCTCGTAGGATTACTGCAGAGGGGTGATTCAGTAAGAAAGTCAAAAACCCTAAAACCAACATATTAAACTGATCATGTACTGTTTTTCATATAACTCAGTAACATTTGTGTTTCATTAAATAAGTTCAAGTTCATCCAGTTCATCTTTGTTTACTGTCGCCTATTCGTGAATTTTGTCGATGTGAACGAGAAACAAGAGCGGTTAATTGTTGGGTAGCGGTAGCGGTTGTTGTTCGTGTATATTGTGAAAAAGGCGAATCACGTGATCAAACGGCGTTTTTTTTCCCTTTAAACCGTCATCATCAGCGTTTATTTGCATTTTTCGTGACGAGTATCGCATCCCACACGTAATTTTTAACCTTGCAATCCAACGTCCCTCACCATCACACAACCTGTTTTTATTTTATTTTCATTCCACGTATATTTTATTGACCATTTTTTGAAGGAAAAAAAAACATTCGAAAATTCAAATGCGACTCCCGACATTCTTTGCGGTTTGGAATATACCCAGGTCGCGCATGCGCGTAACGCAGAGGTAAACAAATTCACTGTACCGTACCGGTACGCGTGAAATACCGTTTGATTTTCGAATCCTTTTTAAAAAGGTTTGTTTTTATTTTTGCGCATGCGCGATGCAAAATTGAACACACACGGCACCGTACCGGTTTGCGTGAAAAATTTTCGAATGTTTTTCAAACGTATTGGTTCGAATGTGTTTCGCGCATGCGCAATGCAGATTTAACCGAATCCGAGGTACTGTACCGGTACCCATCAAATACCGTTTGATTTTCGAATGTTTTTCAAACGCATAAGTTTCGAACGTTTTTTTGCGCATGCGCGATGCACAACTGAACATTCACGGTACAGTACCGGTAAGGGTGGAATACCCTGGCGGTTTTCGAATGTTTTTCGCGCATGCGTAGAGCGAAGCGCACAGGCGAAGATCGCATATTCGGTACGGCACCACGCCGTACCGGTGCGGAGACAAAAATAAACCGATACTTCGCGAATTCACCGAATAAACCGAACGAAAAAGCGATAAAAAGCCGCCTACGATCGTACAGAATGCGAAAACTATTATAAATATGCGTATATCGAGCAGCGTCATTATTGTTGGTGTCAAATAGTTGTAATAAAACTCAAAAGGGAAACCGATGGGGGGGAAAAAATGAGTCAATTTCGATACCTGAACGGTGCTTTCCCTGACGGCTTGAGAAACAGTTTCTCGAACCTGAGCAGCAGATCCAGGTTTGCTTAAGACTCTGGTGAATCTTCTCTCGGCCATTGCTCTCACTAATCTTCGAAGTTATCCTCAAAATAATTCTCTCTTCTTCAAAGCAACGTTCATATCCAACCATGATTTCCTAAACTCTCCCAGCAAAACGACAAAGCCACTCCCGTCGGTGTTGCCAGACACCGTACTACTATTATCGCAATTTGCAATTGCACACTTAAAAAAAAGCCACCCCTATTCTCCTAAATATCTCTTGTCATCGCTTAATCTTGTCTTAAAACCACAAAAAAAACATGATCCCCGAGATATTCTTTACGATTTAGCATCGAAAGGAAGAGCATTCGATGCAAAAACAGAAGAGGGAGTTCTTTAAGCCACGCCCCTATCGAGAGATCGGCCAATCGGCATTAGTACAAGCCCAATAGAATACCAACATAAAAGGCGAGCCATCAGTATGACGTCACATACAGGCGACTTTGCGCCTCAAACATGAAATGTTTACGAAATCGGGGGCGGACCCGACATTCCCGGGGCTGATGGCCCCAAGACCTTGTCAAGGACCTCCTCTTGGACGGCCCAGGGATAATCTACAAATTATGTCCGCAAAACACAATTATTACACACAAATACACTTTCTTTATGTGGTTCATTTTCCCGAATTAAACTGTACAACAAAAATTGATACATCTGCAAATTATTTTCCACACACATAACATAGAATTACGAACAGAATGTTTATCTTCATTTGATCTTCACCACAGGCACATCGATTTAGTTCTCCGCCGCGGCTTTCCCGGTTGCGAGTTGAAAATTTAAGGTTACGCTGCATCTTTCGGCTGGTTTTTATTTTGATCATCTGGTCTTCACTGGCAATTTTACTTGCTTTCTGCGAATACCTTCATTCATTTACCAGCCGAGAAGAAGAGATTCTCTATTCTCACGAACCTGGGGGAGACACCCACAAAAATAAAATCACGTTCGTTTCACGGTTCACGCTGAAAATAATTGCAACGTACCGCCAACGGCACCACCGCTGTTGGATTGCGTATTAAAATGTAAATTACTGTCTATGATTTGGAATAATTCATTGGGGGAAGGTAATCTGCCCGTTTCCAGCTTGGACCAGACAGGAACACCTGGGAATTCAAGCACAAATAGTTTATAAAATACAGTTTGTTTGGCGCAATGTTTGCCGAAAACACGGCAAGAATTTGTAATTGCGTATCTATGTTTACGCGGGCAACGAACGAATAAAGTTTAACTGTTATCAGTTTCAAAGTTTGTTGTAATAATACCAAACAAAAGTAGTGATTACTGTGTGTTTTTGAAAAACATTTAAATTCCGATTTGCAGTTCACATTTCCCAAAGTTAGTTATACTTGTTATCGTATACTTGACCATCTTACCGCTGAATGAAATTTCAAAAGCTCCCGTTGAAACTAGTTGGCCCTCGATGGCATTACTTAAAAAGAATATCATCATACAGGAATATAACTGGAAAAATGACAAACAAAAATAACATTTTGGTGAAGTTTGACAAATTAATAACGCGGTCGAGCGAAGCGAACCCTTTTTACGCACCTTATTTTCAACAAACCAATTCCAAAAACCCGGTGTTCCTAGTCCTAGTGTTGGGAAAGGATTGATGCCGGCTATGACCAAAGCGATGAGGAGCAACTTGCCGAATCCGAAGATTTGCGCCAAGTGCATTCGGTAAGACGGGGGAGGGTAGTTGTCTCCGAGGACCGTGAGGATCGGGTATTTGTCTCGTATGATGCTGGCATACTGCTCAAATACCTTCTGGTAGCCTCAGGAATAACTGGAATCCATCGAACAAATGCACCATTGATTTGTGTAATAACACACTTGCAAATAAAGTTTGATGTCAACGGTTCTATGACAAAACGCCGAAAATATAAATTCTGAAAATCTAAAACGAAAATACTTAAAAAAATTCAAATTAAATACTATACCTCTACCAACTACAGAATGAAACGATGCCCCTCCCATTTTTCATCACGAGATCGCTTCCACCAATAGGAATCGACAAGTTGCTTATCGCTTAATTTTGCCTGCTCTACTGAACAGGCCATGTTGCAGAGCTGGAAAGCAGAGATAACTCACCAGGAATACCTAAGCGAGCATTCCTCGATCCCTATTGGTCGCAAGGGGCGGGGCATCGTTTTATTCTTTAGTCGGTAGAGGTCTATGAACAATTTCCGAGTGGATGACGTCACTTTCTTTATTCCCAATCCAAAATGATATTTTTTGCCATGACATTAATAAAAAATACTTGATACAGTCGGCTGGCTGTACCAATTATACTATAATTATGGCACAATTAAATCACATCGAATTGCGAAATACAGCAGTACAAATAGTGAATTTATACTTTTAAAACTAAAATTAATTCCCCAAAAAACCGCATTACCGTGAAGTTTCATGCGATTAAACAGCGATCGATTAATTACGAAGTTAGTGCTGCACATATCCCGTTTTCACTTCGATGATGTAGAGAATTCAATTTTATTCCACAATTAATGCACTCGCGCGCAACTTTATTGCGCGAAATATCTCCCAGCGCAACACCGGATAATGAGATCGACGCTACGACAGTCGGTGACGTCACCGGGTGTTGCGCTGCAATACTTCTCGCGCAATACGGTTGCGTACACGCACTTGTTTCTTTACCAGTAGAGGAAATCCAACGTAGGACCGGCCATTTTGGAAAATTTAACTTTCGGTATTTCTTTGGGGTTCGTCGTGCCCGATACTTCGGTATTCTGCAGTAGATCCTTGGCCGTGAAAGCGAGGAAAGCGACGATAACGGCCGCGTATGCGAGCCGACCGACGTCAGCCATCTTGGCTGATCAATGCCTTCCTAATCGTGGTGACGTCATCACCCTGCTATGGAAGCCCTACCGGACCGCAAAGCGCGCAGACGAGACTCGAAACTTCGATTGCTCTGAAATAACCCAATCATAAAACGTGCGTTAATTTCTTTGTCATAAGAGAAACGCCTCTTACGTTTGCCTTCATTAAAAAATGCATGAAAAAATCCGTAAATTGGAGATGGAAATTAATTTCAGCCGATTCCAATCGCAATACACTACAGTTTCACTCGCTTAAGGTCCCACAATTTAATGTATATCTTGAACAATAACCAACGAATAATAGAGAAATTTTTAGTCAACATCCCTGATAACACGTGAATACAGGAATTAATTTATCATTGAAAAATTTAGCATATAACTGAATCACATGGCTGATATTAGTGTCTTACATAGGACTAATTTTACTGATATTAAAGAAGAACATTTTGGAGAAGATTGTCCAAGGAGCATATATCACTCTTATCAGTGACAAGTTGGATCATGGATTTCACGCAATGTATATGTTTTTCTTAGCACTTCCTCACTCTTTTTAAGCTCCAACACTTTGCCGTCCAGCACTATAGCTTGGCGAACTGCGGCTTTTCCTTTCGCGATAATTCACATTCAAAATTCAGCTGTGCAGTTTGTTTGATGATGTTGATGTATCATAATGGCACATTATGTAACTTGTGTTTCATTGTTGAAGAAGCCTGATGATGGATCCGAAACTAGTAGGTTGAAATAAAGAATAGCTTTTGTGCTAAATTTCTTCCTTACGCGAGTACGGGGCCGCACGTCTCTCCCTTCCAAATTCATCAATTTAAACTGATAAAAATCCACTGGAAACATGAGAATAAAATGTAAATATGATTAATAAACGAGGGTTACTAGGGATACACTTCATACTCACATCTAATTGAAAATTCCGGGTTGGTACTTAAAAGTTTCAACTCTTTTTGCATGGTCATCCCAATTATGTTGTACTTTCAAGTCCATATTCAATTTCAAAATAAATCCTATACATTTAATACACCTGTCATCATATTGGCAGTAATTCAATGTTTGTAAGGGATTTGCAATGTCTAGTACTGAATTTCAGTAAAATACTCCATTGGGGACATAACAAAAAGTCTTAAATCTTTAATAAAGACTTTAATAAAGAAAGAAGAGCTATAAAGGTATCCATTCTCATTAAATTTATAATAAAGGAAGGATCTCAATTACATATTGACTATCAATAATATCCTCCGAAAACAATGAACGAAATTATAGGATTATTCATGAAAGCAAACTTGAAGATCATTAATCTTTTTTATTGTATATGTAATTATATAATTTAGCAGATTGAACATGTGTCTGAAATTGGAGTTGTTGGGTGTGAAAAGGTTTCTAATTTCGACAAATCATTCTTGGAAGTTGTATGTCTCCTCCTCCTCCTCCTCCTTTTTCTTCTCCTCCTTAAATTGCTTTCTCCATCTTCACTTTCCTATTTGCAGCCGGACAAAGTTGAGCTCACAGTTTTCCCTTCCTCATTTCAAAGTGACAAACTGAACAAATTCTTCACAGCATAAACACTGGAATCGTTTCAAACCAATGAGTGATCGGAATTTCAACTTCAAACTCCCTATAATAGGTAAGTTCCAGATCCTAACAAAAATTAAACCAATTTTAAGATAACACATTAAACAAAAACAGCATCCAATGTAGATTTTAATATAGATGTTCACCTGAATTCGTGAAATCTGAAATGAAAACAAAAATGAAGGACATTTCAAATAAAACTTTTAATCTTCCTTTACAAAAAGAAAAACTTTCATCAAGTGTGCAAAGTGTTGGTGGGAATGCTAATGTATGTATTACAAATGAGGAAGTTATAAAAATGTATTTCTGGAAATAAATATAAAATGCTAATCCAGAGTCGACCCTTTTTAGACAAACAGCAATAAAACCGTTTCCAAATTAAGTTCTCCAAATATTACTTTATTCTGACACAAATTTGTAACAAATGCTATGAAAATCAATATTACATGCACATTTATAAAACATCTATTGCCGTTTTTAATTAAATTATTAATATACGTGCTGGAAACTGCTTTACACATGTTCAAATCCACTTTGACATTTCCCATTTCGAAATTAAAAATCACCACCATGTGATTTAATAGTGTTATATCACTAACTTATTACTGTACTGAAAATACTGTATACATATGCAGCCAGGGTTCAAACATATCAAATTGCAATTTATGTTTTCTTTCCTAAATCAGTTATAATTTGATTTTTTTTGCCCCCTATGCAGTAATAAATTACTCTTGTTCATTAATTTTAAAATTTATTGATTCAAGGTTTGTGAATCACTATAAATGTATATATAACTTTCCATGTAGTGAATTACGAGATAAAATCCTATGTATAAGCAGAATAAATATTTAAAACTAAGTGCAAAATAACATGAAAGCATATTATGTCACACGCCCATTTGCTCAAGTTGTAAATATATGTATAGCAGACGGATTTAAGTGTATTACATTGGCAAAGTAGGTCAAATACACAGCTATAAAAGCCAGAGAATGGCACTTATAAATGTGTTTATGTACCTGAAAGAAAATGCCCCTACACAAATATTTCAAATATATACTTGCAATAATGTATATGAAGGAGAAGGTTGTTTATTTTGCTCCACTTTTAATGGAAAAGTGCTAAATCAGTTACAAGGAACATTCCAAGTTGGAAATAGTGTGAAATGTCCTTTTACAGAAAAAATACGGTTATTTATAGCAAAAATAGATCGGCCAATAGCTAGTACTACCACTATATTTCATATACATATACAAATTAGATATATGTACATCTTAATTAAATCCCAGTCAGTGTGAAAAGGTAAAGGTTACATGCAAATTACTATTAATTACGACTGTAATCTGTAAAGAAATAAACCAAGTATGCACTTGACACATAAACAAATGAAGCTTTGATTAAGTATATAGCTGTTTTAACTATATATTTATTAATGAATGATTATATACAGTTCATTTAATTTAGCAGTTTTAAACTTCTGCATCGTCCTGTAATCGTTTCACTTAAAAGTATTTTGTATAGTCCGTTCACAAAAAAGGAAAGGCTCCAAACCCCGCCCACTCCACGTATTTCGTATGGAGGGGGCGGAGCTTTGAAGCTTCCTCTCTATCAATCCGACTATAAACATAAAAAAGTGTTTACTGCATAAAACGTAAACAAATGGATAATTTTTTAGTGTTTTTAACGGATATTGCAGGGATTTTGCTAGCATTTGTGGCTCTGGCATCGCCATCTTTGCAAGATGGCGTCCGTTTGGCCCCAGGGTCAAGTAAGGACCAGTTAAGCAGGTAAAAAGGTGTCAAATTCTTCAGTGTCTGCAAACCTTTCTTGTGACAGACACAACTAAATATGATTTGAATTTGATGACAAGGAAGTGTCACTTTCACGATTCGGTGTCAACTTTTCCCACAAACTTTCATAAATGTTATGCAGTGAAAAATTATTGCCCATTTCTCAACTGGAAAGACACAAATGTATGTCATGGACATAATATAAAAGTTTTAGAAAATGTCTAATAGGCACTTTGAACTTACTTACTCTGGGATTATCAAAAAACACACTGTGCCAAGATAAACACTGCAGGGAATTAACCTCGTACAATTTTCAAGTCGGGTTGAAATCCTATTTAGTAATAAATTATGCGAAACATGTTCTTCAAATTGCTAGATAATTATGAATTTCAAAATTCTGGACACAACATTTACAAAATTCTCTAGTTGATTCCTTTATAAACATGAGTTTTTTTCTACAAAATAAGTGCGATATGAAGGCTGACATCTTTGTTTCCATCGCTATTGAGAGTCACCGATTGGTCCCGGGGATCCAATTGGCCTAAGTAGGCCTCCAATCACGAAAGAGTACGGTTGCGAGGTGTGTAAACCAAGATGTCAGCCACTTATTTTGTAAGTTTCTGTCGCAAAACTCAAATGCTTATTAAATTTGTGGAAGGACAAGCAAAAATGCCAAAAATGGTGGGGGTGATATCCGATAATAGGCACAGCCCCGTAGCACAGTCGGAATGTCATTTTGCTCCACTACGAGCTGTTCCACCAATATGTGCAAACCCCCTGCTAAAAGCAACAATCAAAAGTTTTGCAGACACGTATCTTACCTATTCGCAATTGAAATATTTGCCGTTTCAATTACTG
Source organism: Glomeris maerens (assembly GCA_023279145.1). Classification (NCBI taxonomy): domain Eukaryota; kingdom Metazoa; phylum Arthropoda; class Diplopoda; order Glomerida; family Glomeridae; genus Glomeris; species Glomeris maerens. The sequence continues at coordinate 26,508 of WWPM01024425.1, read as the reverse complement.
CAATATGTATTGCAGACGAACTATCAATGGGCTTAGGCCCCATTTTCCAAGGTCCTACGAGCAGGGCCCCAACGAAGACTACGTCACATTTCCCATAGCTCCGAATCCAATGAACCAGAATGAGAATCAACTGAAAACCAACCTACAGATCGATGGGGACTTCATAACATTACCAATAGCTCCTCGTCCGGGTGCTAAACGCCCTAAGGTCCCTAACATACCGAGAGTACAGATCAGCGCGAAATCCACGAGACCGAAGGACCCGTTGAAAAGGCGCAAAGAAGCGAACAATTTCCCAGTAATCAGAAATACTAACAGCTCTCAAGAGTTAGTAGTAGTACCTCCAAAGCAGAAAAATAAGAACAAGAAAAAGGGCCATAAAAGACGGCGAGCAAGGGCTAGGGCCCATAAGAAGGCAACCGCATCGCACCAGAAAGATGCCCCAGAACATTCGCCGCAACACGAACCCAACAGACGGACAGATTTTCATTCTCCACTCAATTCTGGTTTGAATTATCATTTTTTCCTATTGGGATTTCACTTTGCGAGAGGAAATGTATTTTTATATAGTTTGTTCCATAAAGCAAAGTTCTGAAACCACGCCTCCTTCAGGGTTCTTCCACTTTCAAAGGGGGGAACGGGTTGCTTCGATCCATTTGCAGGAGTTGTGCTGCTGGACGCCTCGAAAACGCCTCACCCGTTTCAAGTGGACGAACCCAAAGAGGCGTGGCCTCAGAACGCGGCTTCAATGGAACAAAGTATATTTTCCTTGTGTTCAAATCGGGTCTTTTAAACGCAATAGGGCCTGCTGCATTGGGCCTCTTTCCGAACCGTACGATGCTGCAACGTCACACGAACGAAGATGCCCATTCGGAATGCATCGAGTGCCCAGTGAGGCACGTGATCGTCGCTCCCAGAGGCATGGCATGTGCCCCTTTGGTCTTGCCACCGGTTAGGGCATGTCGCAAGTAATGCACAGCATATATAAGGCCCCAGAGCCTCTCTCTCTCTCTTGCCTCCATTACTGTAAATCGATTCGAATGAGAACAGGAAAGACGAGAGGGGCCATGGTCAGCGCGTCCACGTAGAAATGGCCTCCAGGTTGATGATGTACCATGAAGGATCGCATCACGTGGCCCTTAACATCAGAGCCCCCAGTGGTCGTTTAAGGACCTGCATCTTCGAACTAATAGTCCAAGGTACGGCTTATAAAAATCACGCGGTTCACGTTCTCGTTAATAAGATTCTCTCGTTCGCAGTTAGAAAATGCCCCTTGCTACCGGCAGCACCGGAGCTCGGGCAATGGTCGTGTGACCATCACCTGAGCGGGATGGACAACATCTGGGGGTCCCAGTGCCTATTCGAGTGCGACCGCAAGTTCGCGACGATCGGCGAAGCCCTAACGACTTGCGAGGAAGTTGACGGCGCGATGAGATGGACCAAACAGCCGCCAAAGTGCCTCGGTCGGACTTAATGTTCCCTATATGAAAGGGCCCTTTCTATAAAGAAAGCTCCTCTTGGGTTCAGTGTTAAAGATTACTTCCCAACTCTTACTAATTCCTCCACTACGTATTTCTCTCCCGATATTGGGATTTTGACTGGTGTTGGGGCCAAGTTGTCATTGTTTGATAGCTACATAGTAGGAAGGGCCCTTTACAGTGAGGTCCAAACGCGATCGATTTAATAACTTGGTAATATATTGGACAGTCAAGGTTCCTCCGACTCCAAAGGCTGGCAGCTGCGTCAACGAAACGGTCCTTTCGCAAGACGGACAGGCGGTGTTCGCGAAGCCGCCACGGTTCGGCAAAGCGAACGGAGGCGACGCAGAGGTCCATTGCAGTTTGGACGGAGTTGCCCTTACAGTCGGTGTCCACCAGAACCTCTGCGAGGCCAGCGATGAACAGCTGAACATCGGTGCAACTTGCACGTACCATATCCACGTCAGAGGTAAACATGTCACTATTATAGGTGTGTAGGATCGCGATACCTACATGCCCTTTTAGCCGTTTATAGCTCCGCACCCTCGGAGGTGGCCCGTTGAGTTTCAGTTTTGAATATAGTAATATAGGGCACTAAAATAGGCTTATTATTGTCCATAAATCGCAGGAGGAGTCTGTTCCCTTCCTCGTACCGCAACCAACGGGCTGGTCGACTGCGGCACGCGGCAACCGGACGGTTTCCCGGTAGGGACCAGATGCACTTACGGTTGCAAGGAAAGGTTCACCGTGCCGAGAAGCTTCACGGGCAACTTGACGACGGAATGCCAGCCGTCATCACAATGGACCAACTCCAACCCACCACAGTGCCACCGTAAGAAATCAAAACAGAAATGCGGGGATCTAAATTACATTTCAATACTAGCTGAAAGTGAACAACTAACATTGAAACAATACAGTATTGCATCTGAAGTTCTCAACTTAATGCACATCAATAAACAAAAATGCAGGCTATAAAGGGTTTCTTCCCCCGGTAGGATAACTGTTTACGTACTACTTTGGTAACGGCGGTTTTACGAATTGCAGCCAAGATCCCACCAGAACCGTCACCTAACTCGTGTCAGGACTCGAGTTACGAGGTGCGGGACTTGGACGAGTTTGAAGTTCCAGTTCCCGGTTTCGTGACTGCTAGCGGACAGGAGGCTCGTGTGTCGTGCAGCCTGCGACGTATCGTGTCGTACGGACGGTTCTCCAACAACTGCACCGCTTGGGACCCAGAGTTGGGCCTTTGGGCGGCTTGCGCTTTCAAAGTGACGGTTAAAGGTAAACGAATGATATCCGAGATCTCCTACACACACCTTCCAAAGCATTATTCACAGGATTATATAAGCATTTTAAAGTCTGTTTTTGAGCTCTTCCGGGATTACATCACTCCCGTTTACACTCCTCCTCTTTCTTCCGCTTTGCAACACTCGATACCAATATATAGATCTACGCCAAAGCTGAAACACATTTGTGCCCACCAAGTTTCAGATTTCCAAATTGCTGGCTACCTTAGGGAAGTTTCACGGATGTGTTACAAATTGAACCCCGTTATTGATTCCATGTTTTCCACAAACAAACATATAAAACATTGGCATCATTTTTGGTATTTCTTTTTGCAGGAATCCAATGTCCTCCTCTAGGTTCGCTGATAAACGGCCAGATGACCTGCTCTAGCCTGGAAGGAAAGTTCAGGTGCGACTTATCCTGCAACAAAGGCTACCGTCTGCCGAGCAGCTACAAGTTCCTCGAGCGAGGTTACATCGAGTGCGACTCGGTCATAGGAGGCTGGGATTTCCAGAAAGGATCCCCGACCACTCGTCTCCCGGATTGCTTAGGTCCAACAGATGTTCAGAATGCCTGATTACATAGGATTCAATATATAATAGTCATTGAAGGGCTTGCGAATGACAATGTAATCTAATAAGGGTTAAATGTGCTTCTTTTTGTAAAGGTGAACTGCCATCGACATCTCTCTCTTCCAGTCTTACGTTCAACGTGTCCGTCCTCAGCTGCGAAGACGAGAAGCTGATCGGGAACCTGTCCGAATACGTGAAGAGCTCCCTGCTTCGGAAGAACGAAGACACGTGTCGCGAGGTCTCCTGCGACTCGGTCAAGCGCAGGTGCTCGCGCGACGTGTTGGTGACCACTTGGACTGTGATGGCCACGTACACTCCCCCCGAGAAGGATTACGACTACGCGGTCCCCGAGGCCGAGGAGCTGATCGAGAAACTGCACATGGACACGCAGCAGCTGGTTCGCAGAGACGCGAGGTTCCTGGCGACGCTGAGCGAGGAGTACGGCGCGGAGCTCCTCGGGGATACTCTGCACATCAGTCACATAGATCTGATCTGCGAGAGAGCGGGATACGCGGTCGATCCGTCCTCCTACAGATGCGGTAACACCTCTCGCGTATTAGGGAATTTGAAGTTGGACATAACGTGGCTAAATGGGTGACGTTTCATCGGAAGTGAAGTAGGGCAGATGAAACATCATCAATTTAGCAACGTTGTAAGGTCGCCTTGTTGTCCGCAGAGACACAAAACTATTTATTTCCATTATTGCACAGCGGCGAACACTTAGTAACATTACAAGACGCCAAAAAGAGTCCAGCCTTTCTCTTATCTCTTCCTTTTATAACTTTCGTGTACTGAGTTGTGACACGCCCCCGTGACCATGTGCCCTTGCTATCAACACGTGGTGATATACTTTATGGCACATTGCCCCATGCGTTGTGGCCATGTGCGAAGTTGCACAACATGGTCGTCATCATTTTTATGACGTTTTCTACTATATTGCATTCGGTGACCCTTAGGTCTTGTTAGCATGTGAAACCCACCCACAATGGGCTTTTTCCTTACATAATCCTTACAATGTTAGGTCCTACTTTATCTCCCTAGGTATTAACAGGGTCTTGCTCAATACAGTTCCACTATTCTATGATTTTTTTTACGGTTTTCTCATGTTTTGGCCGTGTAAATCAAGGAACTTGCATGAAATCATACGGACTCCCCATTCAAAATGGATTCAATATAGGGCAAAACATTTAAACATCCGTTCTCTTCGTTTCAGTCGAATGCCCGACCGGTTACTACCAAAGTGGCAGCGAGTGCACGCTTTGTCCCGCGAACACGTATCAAGACCAAACCGGGCGAACGGACTGCGTCCGATGTCCCGCGGGAACAACGTCAACCTCGGGTGCCCATTCGAGAGAGAACTGCCGAGCAAAGGACACGCTGTGATTTTACGTACCCCCCCAACCTCGCATTGTTAGTAAACACAACTCCTAGTTTTAAAATAACCCCAAGTTCCCGCAGTCTAACGCGATCCGCCGGTGTTCTTTGCATGGATTCTTTTTTTTTATTACTGAAAATAAATCCGGGTATATGTGAAAAGCAACTTCGTAGATCGCCAACCGTGTATTCGTGCTTTGTTTAAGACTGGCAAAATAAGAACGCAAATAGACGCTAAGAAACGTGATCTACCGTAAAAGGCCTAAGTAAGTCTTAAACACGCGCAAATAATGCGGTTGGAGGAAAAAAGTAAAACTTGCGCGTTTAATCTTCCATTTCTTCTTCTTCTTTGATTTCCACTTTTGCCTGCTTCGCGGGAGGTTCATCGACGCTGCCGTCATCGTCGTCGTTATCATCTCCTGAAACGATGCTTGGATATAATAATCACAGTTAAACCTGTCTGAACTTAGAATTATAGAAAGATAAAACAAAAAGTTACTAGCTGAAAATATTTAGAAGCTGCGCTGAATTGGAAACCAAATTATTCATCAACAGTATAACAAACTTAAAAGTAAAAGATTCCTTATCTTAAAATTTTTCAAGCAGGTCAAGTTACTACATTGTCTTAGGCGTCAATCAAAACTACAGAACTTCCCTCTTTCAACCGGCTTATCACTCATTTTTCTCTACGATTCACGGTTCCAAAAATAAATGAAGCTTTAAATTGAGATAGTTCTTATCGAATAAACCTGTATAACCTAGCAAGGGATACGAGTTATTGAACGATAAATTAACAAAGGGTTCTACCATCGGAGTCGTCCCTCTTCCTTTCTTTCTTGAACCTCCCGCCTCGTCCCCTGCCTCGACCGCCGCGTCCCCGTCCTCTGCCACGCATACCTTTACCGAATCGCAAATTTCCTCATGGTGACAACATCCAACTGACGCGAAACCGACATCTCGCGTTTCCCCCAGACAACTCACCGTCTTTCCTTTTTTGCCGTCCGTTCTCTTTTGCTTTGTACGTCCTCTCCCAATACTCGTCCTCTTCTTCACCTATACAACATTGAAAATGTAATAGGCTTAAAGTCTAATTACGAAAACAATATTTCAGGAAAAGGTTTCTTAAGAAATCCAGAACATGAACACGAGGTTGTTATAATCGATATTATGGTATAATAAGAGGTTCATATAAAACCCAAGCACGAAATATCTATTAGAACAGCGAAAACAATTCTTTCCAATCTTGTTTCGTACACGCACCTTCAGCAACTTTCGCGGAAACTTCAGTTCCGTTGATTTCTAGCTTTCCTCCCGCGGCTTCGGTGGCTTTGTTCAAGGCCAACTCCGCTTTCGGTTCCTTGAACCTAACCCACGCCTGGAAAAATCAACACGCGCTTAAAACACCGCGTCCGTGAGTAGCGGCAACGTGGAACGGAAAGACGAGGTAAATCTTCACGTCAGTGTCGCCCTTGTCGTAATCGATCCAGTCGACGGTCGCGTGCGGCTCGAAACACGCCTTGAAATTTTCGCGGAGCGTCGACTCGGCCAAACCGGTGATACGCAGAACGCAACCGCGTTCAAATTTCAACTCTTTCTGAAAATAAAAACGCAAACTTTCCGGATTTAGTTCTAATTATTTTTAATCGCTCGAGTCGTAACAGGTGCTATAATAAACTTACATTCTCCAACTTTTTCTTCTGATGATCGCTGTGATTCAATCAGAAACGAATTTGGACAGAATTAATTGAAGAAGTCATCACGGGTATATCGAAGAAATTTGAGAGAAACTCACGCTTTCTTAAGCAATGTTTCTTCCCTTTTCTTCGTGCGCAAACTGCACTTCCTCGCGTGGTAGTCAGACCTAGATAACGAGATAATTGGGAGAAATAAGAAGAGATTTGAAAACCTGTTACAAAACCAGGCTGGGAATTCTGACAAAGCGAACCTCATCTCGCGAACGAGTTCGCCGTCTTCGAACTTAATCGCGTCGTCTTTCGTGAATTTCTCGGCAGCTTCCTTCGTGTCGAATATGGCAAAAACAGATCCCTAAAGAAAATAGCCAACAGAATGTTACATTGGTAATCAAATTCCCACATGTTTTGACGCTACAAATTCAAAAAAGTTTCCCAAATCTTCCTTGCAGCAACAACAAACTCTGCACTTCATAAATTCTTAGTTACTTTGTAAATTTCCGGATATTTTTATTGCATAAATTCCCAGAATTTCTCATAAATTTTATACACTTTAAAAAAATTCCCCAATATTTGTTGACCATTCCTAAATTCACAAAGTTTACTAGATTTTCCCTGTTGTCGCAGCAAACCCTGAAACGGTATACCTTAAAGGTTTTGTCACAATTCTTCCGCATCTGGATGTTTTCCACGACACCCTGAACCTTGAAGAAGGCCAGCAGCTGGTCCAACGTCACGGTTAACGGGAATCCTTTCTGAAAATTCACATTCCGGAAACACTTAAATGAACCCGCTCGTCTCACTTTGCCACTTACCACGTATACGCTCCGCGACATCACTTCTTTCTGTCTTTCTTCCGTATTCTCCGGAAGAGGAGTCGCGGGATTACGTCTCACTTTGCTTTTATCTTCGTGTATCTACGCCAAAAAAAAAAATACAAACGTCATTCTCTCGTAAACTACTTACTAAATAACTCAATTATGAAAATACTACCACCTCCAGCAAATTGGTCTTTGATTTCTTCAAAGCATTTATAACCACATCACTATCGGTTGACAGAGTCTGAAATATGTTCCAATAAATCAGTAGAACTCGTTAATGAAGATTATTTACGCGTCAACAGACCTTCATCCTGTTGAAAGTTAGCAGAATCGACAATGGGATCCCTGAATCGAATCTCAGTTAAAGGCTTAACCGATTTAGGATGGAGAAAGCACTTAAATTGTATTGCCCCGCAACTTTTTTGCGCGGAGAGCATTGCGCGTGCAACATTAGCCAGCAACAGGCGTAGGTATAAGCAAAATCTCGTGGTTAAATATTGCGAACCAAACATTGCACGAGCAACTATATTGCGTGAGAAATATTGCAGTTTCTGCAACGCAGTAAAGGATACAGCCTTCGTCTTCTTTCAATTTTGTCCGCAAGAATTTGTCTCTTGACAGATTGAAGTCTCCAAAATAGTACTAAAGAAATGAAACGTTGATTTTAATAACCCGAAATGTCGTTCATTTTAAGACGATTTTAGCGAAATGTAATTTTTTACTTCGATTTGGCGAATTATTTCCCCTTCCAACACCGATATTTCTGATGAATCTTCCACCGCGTTTTCACTCGGTTTTGGGGAATTTTCCGCCATCTAGAACCTTGCAACAAATCACAATTAATTATTATTTCAAGAACTGGATGCATTGAATGTCACGTGGCCGGCGAAAATTTCATAAAAATCTATAAATTCGCTTTCGATTACCGATTTCTGGGATCTAAAACTTCTGGAATTCCTTCTTTTCAAAGTAAGATGAAGATTTGACACTGGAAATATGTCTTTCTGCCCTTTCTTCTCACGATTTCACCTTGATTTCACAACGTACAGCGTCCGAAACCTCGCTCCCAGCATGTAATCCCAATTCCCGGGTCATTCGAGTAGAACCAACTAACTTTTCAGAGGCGAACGCATCCCGATGACGTCACTATGCGTTTTGGGTCTGTGACGATAGGCAGCCTGATGACGTCACAAGCGCGTTGTGTGGGTGGAAATACTCCTACGGCGCTAACTTACTTATTACATGCCCTGCCCAAGTTCCAAGCCAGGAAACGGATGCAATGAAGCACTGTCATCTAGCGTCAAAGTACTTAACGAGGAATAGAAGATCATTGATTGGCTACATTCGTTGATGACGCCTCGCTCGCTTCTTTTGGCCACGCCTTTGACGCTCGCTGAATGGTGGATTACGGATGCATTTGCAGGCGTGGTTTTAAATGTTAAATGAGGTTTAGAGGCGGAACAGATTTGCATAATTTCCCTGCCAAACAGTTTCAAAATGGTGGATGGGCGTGGCTACAGGTGTTCGTTTCTACCTGGGGGAGAGAAGTTCGGGATGGGCACATGCAAACCCCGCAGAAACAACGTCAACCTCGGGTGCCCATTCGAGAGAGAACAGCCGAGCAAAGGACACGCTTTGATTTTACGTACATACCTCCAACCTCACTTTGTTTAGTACACACGACTCCTAGTTTTAAATGAACCCCAAGTTCCCGCAGTTTAGCACGATTTTGCTGGTGTTCTTTGCACTGGATTCTTTTTTTATTACTGAAAATAAATACGAGTATACACGAAAAGCATCTTCGCAGATCGCACAACCGTGTATTCGCGCTTTGTTTAAGACTGGCAAAATAAGAACGCAAATAGACACTAAGAAACGTGATCTTCAGCGAAAGGCCTAAGTAAGTCTTAAACACGCGCAAATAACGCGGTTGAAAGAAAAAGTATAACTTGCGCGTTTAATCTTCCATTTCTTGTTTGATTTCCACTTTTAACTGCTTCGCGGGAGGTTCATCTCCTGAAACGATGCTTACATTTAATATCACAGTAAAACCTGTCAGAAGTTAGAATTATAGAAAGATAAAAAAAGAAGCTGCGCTGAATTGGAAACCAAATGATGCTCCGTTTTAACCGATTACAGTAGGGCGTTTCAAGGCACAGCTGATAAGCGTACTTGGCTTAAAAGTGGTGATAACTTAAGCCGACTTATAAGCGTTATGTTGCGAGAGCTGTGATTAAACTCATCTTCAAACTGTTCGTCCATCTGAATAATTTCCTCGATTCCTCGAGAGCTTTTCGTCTTCGTTTTGCTCCGGAAGTGATGAAACTATCCGGAATTGGAGTGTCGGCCATTTCGTTCTCGGCGACAAGTCCAAATAAGTCGCTCATTTCGGGAAAAAGCTTCCTTCGACTGACTTTTTTTTCCCCGTCAACTTATAAGCAGCTGGCGTCTTTTCTGCGCTTGCACAGAACATAAGGCTTTTTAAGACGTTCCTCCGCTTACAAGCGGTGCCGTGAAACGCTCTATAACTCCACCGACAAGAGAAAAACTAGGGGAGGGGCTAAAAATGACCTAATCAGGAAAAATTGCTTATGCATTTGTTTGGCCAGGTGCTTTCGTCGTCGATGGAACCCGACACAAAATGGCGACTTCGTGTAGGCCATCAATCAAAACTACAGAACTTCCATCGTTCAACCGGTATATCACTCATTTTTCTCTATGATTCATGGTTCAAAAAATAAACGAAGCTTTAAAACCAGATAGATAGTTCTTTTCGAATCAACCTGCATAACCTAGCAAGGGATACGAGTTATTAAACGATAAAGTTACAAAGGGTTCTACCATCGAAGTTGTCCCTCCTCCTTTGTTCCTTTAACTTCCCGCCGCGTCCCCTGCCTCGTCCTGCGCGTCCCCTGCCTGGCCCAGCGCGTCCCCTGCCTGGTCCTGCGCGTCCCCTGCCTGGTCCTGCGCG
>WWPM01024425.1:0-16304 GCA_023279145.1 Glomeris maerens | reverse complement strand
GCGCGTCCCCTGCCTGGTCCTGCGCGTCCCCTGCCTGGTCCTGCGCGTCCCCTGCCTCGTCCTCCGCGTCCCCTGCCTCGTCCTGCGCGTCCCCTGCCTCGTCCCCGTCTTCTGCCACGCATACCTTTATCGGATCGCAAATTGCTCATCGTGACAACATCCAACTCACGCGAAACCGACATCTCGCATTTCCCCCAGACAACTCACGGTTTTCCCTTTTTTTCCGTCCTTCCTCTTTTGCTTTGTACGTCCTCTCCCAATACTCGTCCTCTTCTTCACCTATACCACATTGAAAATGTAATACCGTAAAACTTCAAATAAAGCCCTGCCTCTAATTGTGCCCTGCACTCCAATACAGCACGGGTAAAATTATAAAAAGTTGCAATAAAGCCCTGCCTCCAATAGTGCCCGGAGCAAAAATCGTGTTAATACTTAATTAGCTAGTTCATAGTATTAATTGTGCAATTATATTTCATTATTAAGCACATAATATGTATATACCTACAATGTAAATTCGTATTTTAATCTAAAATTTGAACACGTGCCCAATGTACAATATAATTTGAATTTGTACATACCGATATTGATGCACCGATATATCGAAATAAGGTCTGCAATAAAGCTGTGAATGTTTCATTTGCAGCTTTATTGCATGCACGTTGCAGGTATGCAATAAAGCTGCCAGTGAAACATTCACTGCAGACCTGTGACAGCTAACAATTTTTCCTAGGGTTGCATTACCGGTATTATTTTTGTTGCACAAAATTGTAGGTTTTCATTAGAGCCCTGCCTCTATTATTGCCCTCTACTCTAATTAAGCCCGGGTCTCAAGACTGTCTGAATGAATAGAGCCCCGGGGCTCTAAAAGAAGTTTTACGGTATGCTTAACTTTCGCAAGGAATAATAGGCTGAACTCCGCATTAACTGAAAGTCTAATTCAGAAAGCAATATTTCAGGAAAAGGTTTCTTAAGAAATGCAGAACATGAACTCGAGCTTTCCCAATCTTGTTTCGTACACGCACCTTCAACAACCTTTGCAAAAACTTCAGTTCCGTTGATTTTCAGCTTTCCTCCCGCAGCTTCGGCGGCTTTGTTCAAGGCTAACTCCGCTTTCGGTTCCTCGAACCTAACCCACGCCTGGAAAAATCAACACGCGCTTAAAACACCGCGTTCGTAACGAACGGCAACGTGGAACGGAAAGAAGAGGTAAATCTTCACGTCAGTGTCGCCCGTGTTGAAATCGATCCAGGAGTCTACGGTCGCGTGCGGCTCGAAACACTTCTTGAGATTTTCACGATACGTCGACTCGGCCAAACCGGTGATACGCAGAACGCGGCCCCGTTCAAATTTCAACTCTTTCTGAAAGCAAAAACGCAAACATTCCAGGTTAGTTCTAAATATTTGCAATCGCTCGAGTCGTAACTGGTACCGTAAAAAATTTACATTTTCCAATGTTTTCTTCTCATGATCGCTGCGATCCGTTCAGAAACGAATTAATTAAAGAAGGCATCACGGGTAGTTCGACAAAATTCGAGAGAAACTCACGCTTTCTTAAGCAATGTTTCTTCCTTTTTCTTCGTGCGCATACTACACTTCCTCGCGTGGTAGTCCGACCTAGATAACGAGATAAATGGGAGAAATAAGAAGAACCAGGCTGGGAAATTCCGACAAAGTGAACCTCATCTCACGAACGAGTTCACTGTTTTCGAACTTGATCGAGTCGTCTTTCGTGAATTTCTCGGCAACTTCCTTCGTGTCGAATATGGCAAAAACAGATCCCTGAACGAAAATAACCAACATCGAGCTGTTGTATTCAGTATTTAATAAAGTCGTCTATCTCCCAAAATATGTCATCCATAGAAAAACCAAATTGTTTTGGTAGTTTCAGACATTAAAGACGGACTCATTTACAATATTGCAATGTAATTGTCACATTTGTCCAAAAAAAGACAGGTGGCATTTTGGTCTACTTCTACCGTCTCTGTTTTGATAAACTTTGGAAAAACGGTAAGTAAAATACATCATATTTTCTGTTTTTGTTGAGTAAATTTTTTATTTTAGCATTTAAGTATTAGTGAATTTGCAGACTAATGAACAAAGCAACCAGAATTCCATGAAATGCAATAAGGGAAGGTAGAAATAGCTTATAATTGACAGTGTTTAGATTTTTTTTGTAAACACGTGTGAAGGGGTTGATTCGGACAATGCAATTAGTAGTGTTGCCTATCTGACTGCTGCTAATATTGGTGTGAGATCGCACATTCGCCAATTTAGGCCAAATGACTGGTTCCTTCGACTCTGAACACAACCGCAATCGCACCTATTTCGGCGCATGTGCTGCTTAGTTCCCTAAGCACTTCCTAATGCCCAACGTCGATGTTCGACTGTTGGCAACTCAACCCTATCTGCCTAGAGTCGATGCGACCGTTAGCAAATTACCCCTAATCGCCTAACGTCAATTGCATGACCATTAGCGTGCCCTATTGCCTAATGTTGGATTTAACCAACATTGGCATGTGCCACCGGGGTGTGGGTGATTCCCTTTAAGTATGGAGCAACTTCACTTTAAAAAAATCCTACAATATTTGTTGAACATTCCTAATTTCACCGAGTTTTCCAGATCTTCCCCGTTGTCGCATCAAACCCTGAAACGGTATACCTTGAAGGTTTTATCATAATTCTTCCGCATCTGGACGGTTACCACGACACCCTGAGCCTTGAAGAAGGCCAGCAGCTGGCCTAACGTCACGGTTAATGGGAATCCTTTCTGAAAATTCACGTTCCGTAAACGCTTAGATCCTACTTAATGAACTCATCCGTCTCACTTTGCTACTGACCACGTATACACTCCGCAACATCACTTCTTTCTGTCTTTTTTCCATATTCTCTAGAAGAAAAGCTGCGGGATTGCGTCTCACTTTGCTTTTATCTTCGTGTATCTACGTAAACAAATATTTACGTCATTCTCTCGTAAACTACTTACTAAATAACGCAATTATGAATATACTACCACCTCCAGCAAATTGGTCTTTGATTTTTTCAACGCATTTATAACCACATCACTATTGGCTGTCAGAATCTGAAATACGTTCCAATAAATCAGTAGAATTCTTTAATGAAACAAGAAATACGGATATTTACGCGTCGACAGACCTTCAACCTGTTGAAAGTTAGCAGAATCGACAACGGGATCCCTGAATCGCATCTCAGTTAAAGGCTTAATCAATTTAGGATGCCCCCGCACCTTTCTTGCGCGGAGAGCATTGCACGTGCAACATTAACAAGCAACACGCGTTGGAATAAGCCACATCTCGTGCCCAAGTATTGCGCACCCAACAATTGCAAGAACAACTATATTGCGTGAGAAATATTGCAGTTGGTTGCAGCAAATAAAGGATACAGCCTTCGTCTTCTTTCAACTTCATCCGCAAGAATTTGTGTTTTGATAGATGGTAGTCTCCAAAATAGTGCTAAAGAAATTAAACGTTGATTTTAATAACCCAAAATATCATTCATTTTTTTGAGACGATTATACAGGAAATGTAATTTGTTACTTCGATTTGACGAATTATTTCCCCTTCCAACACCGATATTGCTGATGAATCTTCTACCGCGTTTTCACTCGGTTTTAGGGAATTTTCCGCCATCTAGTACTGACAATGGATGCATGTACGGCACGTGGCCGGCGAAAATTCACAAAAATCTATAAATTCGCTTTCAATTACCGATTTCGGCGATCAAAAACTTATGAAATTCTTTCTTTTCAAAGTAAGATCAAGATTTGATGCTGAAAATGTCTTTCTGAACTCTCTTCCGACGATTTCACCTTCATTTCACAACGTACAGCTTCTGAAACCTCGCTCCCAAAATATAAGCCAAATTCCCAGGCCGTTCGAGTCCAACCAACTTTTCAGAAACGAACGCATCCGGATGACGTCACAAAGCGTTTTGGCTCGGCGACGATAGGCAGCGTGTTGACGTCACAGGTGCGTTGTGTGGGTGGAATACTCCTACGGCGCTACTTTATTTATAACATACCCTGCCCAAGTTCCAAGCCAGGAAACGGATGCATTGAAGCACTGTCATCTAGCGTCAAAGTACTTAACGAGGAATAGAAGATCATTGATTGGCTACATTCGTTGATGACGCCTCGCTCGCTACTTTCGGCAACGCCTTCAACGCTCGCTGAATGGTGGATCTCGGATGCATTTGCAGGCGTGGTTTTAAATGACCAATGAGGTTTAGAGGCGGAAAAGATTTCCTTAATTACCATATTCGCTATGTAATTACCTAGCCAAAATAGTGGATGGGCGCGGCTACAGGTGTTCGTTTTTATCTGGGGGAGGGAAGTATAGGGATGGGCACATGCAAACCCCGCCCACATTCGACACTGGATTTCAAAAACCCAGCCAATCACCGACCGTGCTAAACGCTTCACTGAGTGCGCTGCGTGGTCGAAATCGACTCCAATAAGATTACTGCACACCGAGAATAGGCTTATGCGCAGTAGCCTTTGCAATTTCAAACCCAAAGCCGATCCATCCATTGCTACCACTCCCTCAGAATGCCGGATTACTTATTAAGTATTCACGAGCGAGAGGAAATAGTGCCCACTTTCAACATCCTATCAATTTATGTACAATAAATACAGAGAACGCTGTAAGAAATGGGCGGCAAGCGTTTCCAGTCCGAGTATGAAAGCAAAACGCAGCGAGAAGAAGTCTGTCCGTTTTTTCCCTACAAGACAGCGACGCATCAAACTTTCCAGTAATGATTCGGGAACTTCTCTTTCTCGGTTCTCAGCGCTTGGATGATCGAATCCTTTCCACAAAAACAAAACAAAACCCATCAATAAAACGTTCACCACCCAACACTACGTCTTCTTCTTTGTCTTTGTTCCGTTACCTTGCTGAGCAGTTGCGAATCGAGCTGCTTCAACTGCTCGTCCAGCGAACTCTTCGATTCGTCGAAAGTCTTCTTCTTGGCCGGCAAGGTCATCGTCCCTCCCCCTCCGCCAACCACGTTCCTCGACACGGTACCGAGACCCAGGTTCGAGGTTCCTACACGCAAAGTAACACGGTTCGGTCCCGTGAAAGGGCACCTCAAAGAGCCGCGACTCACCGAAGTCTTCCTCGACGCAAGCTTCACCGTTGAGCGTGGGGCCGCTGAAGGACCTTGTTAGGGCCGGCTGAGGCGGGCAGACGCCCGTGTCCTTAGACGCGGCGGCCCTTTCCTCGGCCATCGCCATGGACCGGTGCGCGACGTGTCTCGGGGAACGGAGCATCGCGTTCTGGTACACGACGTCTTTCTCGATCGAGTGCTTGCGGAGCACTTTGATGGTCACGTCTCTCTCGGCCACGTTCGACTCCAGATCTTTGATCCTGGCTTCGAGATCGGCGCATCTCTTGTTCGAGGCGTGAAGTTCGTCCATCTGTTTCAGTTTCTCCAACCGCGCTTGAGCGATGAGCTTCTCGCTCTCCTGCGAAGTTTTCTCCAGCGCTGCGATCTTCGCGTCTCTTTAAGTTTTGCAAAAAAATGTCAACAATTAAGTTTTACAAAAATGACTCCCGTGAATAGTTGAATTGCGAATTTATTGGATGGTAAGTAGGTTTGAACGGCCCAAGAAGATATTTTTGATGTGATTAAAGGCGTTTAACCCTTTAAAGCCTGCATTTCGGTTTATCGATGTGCATTAAATTGAGATCACCTGGAAGTGGGGCTTTTCAAATCCCAACCGACCTTAAAGGGCTCAAAGGAGATTTCAAAAGTGCTCTGATTTACTTGGGCATCGACGCCGCGTTGATGGCGATCTGGCGCAGCGCGCTCTCCTCCAGGTACCGCTGTTCCCACTTGGAGACCTCGGCCTCCAGCGTCACGATGCGCTCGTCTCTCTCCCGCATCGCCTTCTTCATCTCCGAGACGCTGTCTTGTTGCGCCGGGAAAGGCCCGACCACATCCTCGCCGCCGCGCTTTCCTCCCGCGTCCTGAACGGAGCGCGGTCCCAAGAGAAAAGGTTACGGCACGGCACCGGAAGGGGACCCCGAAGGCGCCGGCAGGCTTACGTACCCTGCACGCTTGCAACTCGCGTCGCAGTTCTCGGATCTCGTTCTCCAACTGACCCTTGAGTTTGTTCTCGACCTTCTCGCGTCTGTCGCTGACCAACTGAAGCGAGGTCAACGACGCCTGTAATTGGCCCACCTTGTCGACTTGCGCTTGCTTTTTCTGGCACTGCGGAGGTTCAACAATTGCGCGATGGTGTTTTATTAGTAAAAAGGGGAGAAGGCGGCGGTGTTGCGAGTTTCACCTCTTCTTCCATGCGGACCGCGCTTGCTTGCGCGTTCGACAAGGCTTTGTCCAGGACGTCGATGTGGGTCCTTTGCTCGTGCAGCGTGGCCCTTTGCGCGGCCAACTCGATCTCGTGCCGTTCCTTGGCCGCCATGAGTTCCTTGTCTGGGGGGGACAACGAGACGTGTCACGACGCGAGGGTCCAAACACGTAAGGCGACAATGAAAATTAGGGCTTACTCTGCTGCAACAGTTGGGACGCGAACGCGTCCCTTCGGCTCAGCTCCTTCCACAAGTCAGATCCGTCAACGCCTTGAGACTGCGATGAGATTACGAAACGGGTGAGTCAGGTAGTGAACTCGCGATGAACTTGAGAGAAATAATAACGATGACAACTTACTTGTCGTCGTGTGGCTGCGTCAAGTTGGCCTAAAAACAGAGAAAACATAATTCAATGCCGATGCCAAATAAACGTCTGCAGACTGCAAAAAGCAAAGTCTACACGAATGCTTGACAGCCTGTGGCCCCTAACAATCTTACTCTTAAGGATCCTGTTCAGATCCAGCAACTTGGCGATCTCCATCTCGAGTTTCATGCGGATCGCGTGCTGCAGCCGCTCCCGTTTCTCCGAGGACTGCACCAGCTCCTCGTGGGACTGGTGCACCTTCTGGATCTCCATCTCGAACTTCCTCAGCCTGGACACCTTGCGGTGGTACACGGCCAGCTCGGCCTTAAGGGCCTGATTCTCCTCCGCCAACAACTCGAGCATGTGCAGCGTCCGGTTGGCTCCTCCCCTCTCGTTGCCGGACTCGCTGCTCGCGGCCCGTCCTCGGGTCTTCGGTCTGAGCGGCCGAAAGCGAACGGTTAGTTCTCTGAATGCGAACAAACGTGTCCGCGTGGTCATTTGTATTAAGGAAACTATGATAAAGTTAGAGACTGACTTATACACGATTGAACGCCCTCGACAAAACACCCACAAACCAACCAACCCCGTTTCTATTTGAGGGGAAGGACAACAAACCTCTGGCTCGCGTACAGTCCGCACTCGTCCCAGCACCTCGCGATGCCCAGGTGTCTCAGGTCCGGCTGCGATCTCGAGATGCTCAGCTTCTCCTTCTCCTTCCGCTTCCCGTCCTCCTCCCCGTCCAGACTGACCCTCCCCTCGGCCGCGTGCCACTTGGCGTACTCCGCCTGCGACCCGTGCCCCGTCTCCTGTTGCGACATCTGAATCTGCTGCTGTTGCTGCTGCTGCTGCATCAGCATCTGCCTCTGGTGTATCTGCTGCTGCAGGTGATGATGGTGATGGTGATGGTAGTGGTACAGGTGATGGTGCTGTTCCCCCGACTGCTGGGACGCCCCCTGCGACTTGGCCACTATGTACGGCCCCTGCACCTCCTTGGCGAGGTGCTTCAGCACCTCGGACTGGTCCAGGTAGTGCTTGGGGATGTCGGTGATCTCCTGCGCGGGGTGTTCGTACCGGTACGCGGCCGCGTACGGGTGGTGGTGGTGGTACTGGGGCTCCGCGTCCACGTAGTACACGGAAGGGGTGTCGGCCCGGTGCTGGGGCTTCGCGCTGCCGTTGGGGCCTCCGCCCGCCATGACGGCCGATTCGGCGTCCTGGTAGAGCATGTCTGAGGTGTCGCGGTGGACGCCGCAGTGCGCGATCAGCGAGTTGAGCGGCGGCTGGTCGGGACCGTCGTCCCGGTCGGACAGCAGGGTCTCTTCGCCCTGCGGGTCCTGGCGTGTCGAGTTGCGCAACACGTACTTCTCCTCATGGGTCAGGTTCTCGGTGGAAGCGGATTCCTCGTCGGGTTCGCTGCCGGAGAAACTGCGCCGAAAACCTGGCAGAGAAGAAGAAAAGGGTGACGTGATGGGGGGGGGGGGGGGGGGGAGGGGGAACAGGGTGGTTATTTAAGGTTCGTTTCTTTACCCGTATGCCGGGGTAATTCGGCCCTTTGGTCTTTGCTGCTCACACGTGGAAAGGGACACGGCTGCGATTGCATATTATCTCGGTCTCTCTCGTCTATTCGGAATAATTCGCCATCTAGCGCCGAGAGATTAAAAAACATTATCGATACGAGTTTCCCGGTCCGATGCAAGTTTTTTCCCCAATCTCTAATAAAACACAAGAATATCAATGGGATTGTCCATTCGTGTTGACTTTCTTCAAACGCCTTCAGTTTTCCAGAATATTAAATACATATACATATAGTATTGAAGAAAATTTCAAAGAATTTCCCTGCTGTAACTTTTCGGAAATTTATAAGTTCCACGAGTTTCCCAGAACCTTTCTAATAATAAAATTCCCTCAGTAATTCTGTAACCTTTCTTTATAATTCTCTCTTCCTTCACTGTATAACTTCAACTGAATACTGGTGCAAAACCAATTTGGTTTTAAACGTACACAACAAATTACTTCTTCGCGTGCGGCGAATTCGCAGAATTGAAATCCCACATTTGTTAAATATCTACGTAATTAAAAGTTTAACCATTCCTTTCGTTCGACAATCATTTTAAGACAGTTTCTGAACGGTTACCTGTTCTTTGATTTGTCTAAAATGTCCAACAAAATCCCAATTAGTATCATTCAAAAATTGAACAAAGACGTGTGCGAGGATTTGACAAAAACACCACAATTGTTTCGACATATATTTGCAATGTTTCTCGATTCACAACACAGACAATGTAAGAATTTGATAGCGTGTTAATCACGAGTTGGTGCAACTTATATAATAACAATAATAAGAAGCGCTTCTTATAGTCGTTTTAAGATCAACAAATATATATACCTTTGCTTCTTTTTGAGAAGGAAAAATGCTGAATCGGCGCTCAATGGCAAAAGTCTGAAACAGAAATCATGTATGAACTGCATGTGCAACAAAGAAAAAGGCAGTTCATAGTAAATAATAGCGCGTGTTTCATGAAATTTTCTGCAACCTTTCACTTTTCAAGGAGTTATTTTCGAGGATGGGATTGTAAGATGGGGGGAACTGGGTGGATGGAAAATGGTCGCGCAAAAAAAAGGTGTTTTTGGGGGAAGATTTGGCCGAGCAACAATCGACAGATTTCGTATTTTGCAAAATTCCCAGCAAATCCAAACTCACCAATTCGCGTCTCCTGCGACGAAATCAACTGCTTTTTCCCGGCAAATTTCGATGCTGAAAAGTCGGTTGGGAGACGGCAGAAATGTCGATCGGATTCGTAGCGACGTCGATTTCGCTCGCCAACGTGAACGAGGAGAAGAAGAAGGAAGAAGAATGTAGCACGCAAGAAAAATGCCAAGAATGTTTTGGCGAAACGGCCGCGGGGCATCTTGGGATGTCGCTCCCTGGAATTTCCGCCGGTGGCGCTGCGCACGCGCCGTCCGTGGCAGTGGGAGTGGCCGTAAGAGGCTGGGCGGAGTCGCGCCGTTTTCAAACACGCATTCCAAACTTCGAATGTCGACTACGCAAAATCGAAATGACAGAAATCGTTTCGTTTTTTCGATCCTGAATGGTTAAATAAATGGAGACTATGCTAAACTATTATCGTGTTTTTTATGGATGTAGTGTTTAAATTGGATTATATATCGTTTTTTTATACTGTTTTCGAAAAAAATTGTTATTCGTGCGATGGGAGTGGCCGTAATCGGATGGGCGGAGTCGCGCCGTTTTCAAACTCGCATTCCAAATTTCGAATGTCGTCATACAAAGTAGAAAACAACATTATCAAAACAATGTATAATATTTCTAAAGGGGGGGGATATAGTGTTTCCATTGCAAATTTTGCCTTATTTCGGAATATGCTTCAACGAAGCGCGTTGAAGGTCCGCTAGAGGGCGCTGCACTCAAAATTTGGTATTAAAAAAAGAAGTGTTGGCCTATGTTTAGCATGGCGCATAATCAATGCATGTTGATGTTGTCCCCTGGAAAGGTGTAATGGCCGCCGAAATTTGCATGAATTTTGCTTGACAGGGTAGGACACAACATCTATTGTGGGATATGTCCTTTGTCAGATAGGTCCCCCAAACAAGGACCTCCCCCACATGCTGAACTGACTCCTTGTTATTACTTTTCCAAAAATTATATAATAGACCAAACGCGTGTTTTTCTGAATAAAAGCCCCACCATCTTCACATCTAACACCTTGGTCGCAGTTACAGCAATTACAGAAAAAACAGGGTGTCCCAAAAACATGCGGCAAAAATTCAAGACATAAAGTTCCTATAAGCTTATATGTCCCCAAGTAGGACCTAGATAAAATGTGACATCCATAATTCATGCTCCCCACATTTTTATTAAGAAAAATGATCAATGGAAAGAAACTCGTAAAAGGTCCTTATAGCTTTGAACAAGTGAAAAACAAACCCAAAATGACAAGATTTCCGCATGATCTTAAAATACATGAGAAACTCGATTTTTAAAAGTTTTTCACATACAACAATGTATGTTCTGCTCAAATCACACTACAATTCATCGATCCTATATATACTGTACATATATACTTGAGGATAATAATGAAACTTATATGCATGGTCCTTTAAACGAGTGAAAAACAAATTTCTGAAAACATTTTCCAAATTTGTGCCAAACTTTTTTACATATTCCCATATGGGGTATTCAATAACAATTTAATCCTCAATTATGCGTATTTTTCTAGAAATGTATAAATTCCTTCAGCTTTCCACGTTCATTGTATACAGGGTAATAAGTGTGACCATGAAATCGTTGGAAAATGCATATCGAACTCTTCGAAGGTCAGAAATTTGGAAATCGAATTTATAATATACATGGAAAATCCATTAAAAAGTGAAAAGGAGGTTTATTTTGGGAGAAATCTTCAAGGAGGTCACAGACATATGCGCACACAAGGAATTGGTGAATGGCGGTTGGTGAACATCGCACATTTGCGCCGACCAATGAGGAGACCCGGCCCCGGCACGAGGATAAGCGAAGCGCTCGCGTGTTAAGTCTACGGGGCCATGTATACATTCCAACGGCAATCCGCGTTCTGGGGCCGCTCGTAAATATACAGCCTTAATTTGCCTGTTTCGGCAAGAACAATTCGCACACTGCATGTACGGAAGTTATATGCACAATTTCAAGTGCGGGGATTTCATTTCTTGACAAGTTCCCAGTCTCATCCTTCTTATATACTTTTTCTTCAAAAGCGGTTCCGCAATTTTAACAAAAGGATCCGCAATTATTATCGCAAATATTCTTCAAAATAACCTCCAAACAACTTCAAAAACGGTAAGTTCCTCCATCAAACTTACCGGACTAACCACGCATAAGCTTAACGTAACTAACCAAGTAGGTTTTGCCGGTTTTAAACCTAACTTTTACACAAAAGGGCTAAACTTGAGCGCCATGTTTGCATCGATCCTCTTTCTAAACCAAACTTGTAATAACCTTGTGGGGAACAGAATAAAGAAATAACATTTGCGATTTGAAAACGAGCAACTGTATTGTGATAAATTACAGTACAACATACCCCCTCACCTCACCTGCAACATGCAACCAAAAAAAAAGATTGTATAGGCCTAACCTCAATGCCTTTGTAGGGCTAATGGTAAATGCACATGCAAAAGGCATATTTCGCTATAACTGCCCCAAAACAGCACAATTTTGTGCAATATAGAACTTGAAAAACTAAATTGTGATATATATGAACATGAATATCTCATGTATTTGCACAAATGAAATGCAAAAGTGCACATATAACATGCAGAAACCCTTTTGTGTATTGGAAATGTTCTATCAATAGGCCCTAAACATTTAAAATGTGTTGGAATAATGTTAATATAACAATTTTAGGTATGTTATACGTATATTCAATTTTATGTTTATAAAAATGGCAAACAATTTGATAATTATAATCAATGTAGTAATTTGGAAATTGTTCTAATTCTTTTCTTAAACCAATGGACACAGTGATTAATGGAATTGTATAGGCCTTATTGTTATGTAATGAAATTATATGGACATTAAACTCGCCTATATTTCCCATAAAATGTTTTATACGCAATTAGCATGTATGATATTATGTGATGGCAAACCTTTGTTTTCGCCATTGAAGTATATACAGGCCTATGCAGACATATACTGAATGTTTATTACTGATATATGAAAGGAAAGCAAATGTATGGTCTACTGTATGTGGGAGCAGTGAAAGTTTAATTGAAATATTCTGTTTGGCGAAAACATCAAAGAAAATTAAAGATGCAAGCAGCCTCTTCAGGAGGTTTTCAAATTTAACAATGTGTACTATATACACTGTATATATACTATACAACATGATGTTCACATTGCATAATATTACTCTTAAAAGTTTAGATTACTGCCTCTTTTTTTGGCTAATTTGCATACACATTTTTCCTATAATATTCACAAACATCTCATGATTTGCGAGTTAAATTTGCCATGTAAAAGCAATTTCTCATATTTAATGTTATAAGATTCTGAACAGATTCTCAAGATTTTAAGTGTCCAATGCATAACGAGCTGTCATAAGTTTCAAAGGGCCAATTGCATTGCATGCGACAAAGAAATCACAGAATTAGTGAACCACAAACAATTGATCTCCTAATTACCAGATGATAAATTCTTAAATTAATTGAAATTAGTATACTCTGATAATCTAAACTATATGCCCTTAGTTGCCCTGTAAACTGATCAAGGTCCCCGTCAATCAAAATAGTCCCATTTACACATTTCTTACGCTCTTTATAGATTTATAGTAGGACATAACACCCAATTCACACCCTATTTGGTGTTCGCAATTTTGGGTGACAGCATACATAGGGCCAAATTGGCATTGAAACGAATTGATATATTGCATTTACTATATACGCAAAACAGCTTGCATGATCTCTGCATCCAACATGGAGACGGACCAACCCAGATCACGCATGAAGCCGCAAGATGACGGCGCAACGGGAAGGACTTTGCGAAACAGATCCAAAATCAGGTGTTTAATAGGATAGGGCCCTTTCGTAATTTAGCATCCTATGAAATGAGAGATTAACACGGTGTAAAATCAGAGCCACGAGAGAAAGGATTCCCCAAAAGCGGCAAGCGCTGCAGGACATGGCGCGGCCCTTGAAGCACTGGCTCATCAAACACAGGCACAACCCTTACCCAACCAAGACGGAGAAGATAGACCTGGCCCTTGGGTCCAGGATGACCCTTGTCCAAGTAAGACACGTGTTTATCCAAGCATTCGTAAGTACGACCAGGGTGTTTGTGGCAAAATTGGTGGAGTAACCGAGGCGCAAATCGCCCTTGTCTTTGAAAAGTTGGATTAGGGCATGTGTGTCCTTGTTGGTTAAGCCCAAACAGGTTGGAATTGGGCATGTACTAGTCTTGGAAAAAGCTAAATTACACGTTCAACTGTGAATGTTGGGAGAACAGTCCAAACAACTTCCACTTCGGAAAGTGTGTCCTTGTTGGAAAAGCCCTAATAAGCTGCTCTTGGGCATGCACATGTTCACATTGTTCAAAGAGCTAAAGTTGGGTTTATAAAAAGCCAAATTGGACCTTAACCAACAGGGACTCGACTAATAGACCACTCGTGATTTAGGACCACATAGGGCTTTATTTGTATTTGGAAAATCTGTATTGGGACCATTCTGCCTGTGGTCTCCCTCGAAACAGACTGTATAGAAACACGAAGGACCACAAGAATCAATTCTATTAACGCAAAGTGGGTCTCTCCAAATCCCAGCAACAAAAAACCTTGTACACTATTTTGGTCTGGATGCTGGGGGCCCCCTTGAAGAAAACCATATTACCAACCGCATGGAGGAAAGGGGGGCTAGACTATAGACTAGACTGATATTCGCATGTGATTCTCGCAAAGGTCTCAAACTGGTTCGCAAACGCCCGTAGAAGACTCAAGAACACGGTTCGGGAAGCAAACCTGAGCTGGGCCAAACGCATCCAACTGTACAACAGCAATGTGGTCGGAAATGCTGAACTGCTCAGCATACATTCGGAAGACAGCATTTGGAATTCTACAGAAGGTAACTAACTATAAGGGCCTCCAATGAATCTTTAACTGGTTTTAAGACCATTCTTGAATAGAACAATTGCGAGTTCTTGTATCCAACAAATACTCTTCTCGTGAGGATTACATATCTTATCTGTTGGTTTTAAGACGCCTTCCCATCTTATGGATCATCCATAAAATAAGTTCGCTTTAAGGGGAGGAGGAGGAGGTCTTTGGTGACTGTGACAAAAGTGTACGATCAAAATTACCACTGCACCCATTTTATTCTGAATTGAACTGTCCCAATGACACATTCGGGTCTCTATACAACGAGCCGTGTTAATTTTGATAGGGCCAATTACCTATGCGATGGATGTGAAGGTCCTTTGTGACTGGCCAAGTGTTGTAGTTAAACCGACCCAGTGCAAGTTCATCAATTTTTCCCCGTCATCACCATACAAATCCGAATACGTATTTGCAAAGTTTGGACAAAATTTCCTTTTTACACATTATAGTACATTGAAACTTTAGCCATTAGAAAATTCTATTTTCTTTGCTATTAACTTTATTGTGCCAATTTTACCGGAAAAGGGGGCTCATTTATATTATACGTGACATTCGCCCAGGGAGGGGGTTGGGGGTTGGGATTTGTTACAACTTTGTTACAAAGGGGGGAGGGGGTCCCAAAAGTCAATTAACATCTTCATTTAAAGTAGTATTTGATGCCAACGTACATCTTACTTCAAGGCACCTTTCTTGCTTGACACGTCTCATTTTAAGGCATATCGTAATTGGTTATAAGATGCCAATTCATAAGATGGAACGGAAAATAAAGATGCGCTATAGTAAGTTGGTGAACAATGAAGATTCTATATTGCAAGATATGTTGGTTCAAAACAAAACGCTTCCTGTAAGCTATTGCTTTGCTATTGCCATTTCATTGGTATTGCTATTTCAATACAGAGACAGAAGAGGCATTGGGCACAACCCGTCTCCCGGTCACTACGCCGACCTCTACGGCCAACGAAGACCACAGCTACTCGGTGCCGGACTCTTGCTGCGTTCTCGGCAAAAGGCACCACCACCACCAAGGACCCGGACCGGAAGTGAGTGCCAAAAGGCGTCGGTGCCACGAGGACGATACCGGAAGTGGGAGGCAATCTCCGGATTCCACGTTCCTCAAGGAGTCCGAAGAAGGAAGAGGAAGGGAGGTGTCGCCGATCGCGTGCCGCCTGTCGCAAAAGTACAAGACGCACATACTGCAGCGCTACCTGCATGACGTCTGCAGCAACGGCGAGGGCTCTCGTGTCGAGTCAAACGGTCATCAGGTGCAGATGGAGGACAGGGAGGAGAGGAGGCAACGGCGCAGGAAGAACCCAAACCCCAAGCCGACTCCCGGTCACCCGCTGCGCACCGTCCGGGGCATCCCGCAGGCTGACCAACTGCACGTCACCGCCAAGCGCAAGCACAGGTAAGGGACCCGGCTGTTGGGACCCTCTTAATTCCGGCCTGGGACCACATTATACATCTCCGAAAGCCCCAGCTCCTCCCGTTCAACTCCGATTTAACAGTCAAATCGATGACCACTTTTGACGTACGAATTTAAGCCCGCGTTTAAAAGGACCAAATTGTCATTTCCTTGGTCCAAATCCCATCAAGGACAACATCGATCTCTTGCTTTACCTCTACCTGACAATTTAGGACCTTAGCACTGTATCAAAGTTTGTATCGATACACGTGCCTTTGGTCCCTGGAGGGATTGAAAGAGGTTACATACTATACAAAAATTAAGAATTATAAAACACTTACAAAGATTATTCTGCGCCGTGCACGTCACGTATCTTTAAGGTCCTTCTTCTTCTTCCTCGATCGCTATTACTTACTAAACACTTGATTTTTCAAGATCTGTTCTCAACTTGGTTAGAGTTTTTAAACCCGTTCCCCCCATTACCCTGCGCTGCCCCAAAACATTCCCTTATCGTATGTTCTAATGTCTCTACTTTTCTCATACATCTTCTACAAGGTTTACCTTTTTCATCTCTCCAATATTCC